>MU860071.1:0-106214 GCA_033296875.1 Achaetomium macrosporum
CATTTTTGCCCAATCTATTGATTCGCTTCGCCTACCGCTGTGTGGGTTCCAACAAGTACTGCCGCTACTATGTACGGACGACCTATGGATAATACCTAAACTCATGGGTCTGGTAATTGGTCAACTCTACGCCTAGCTCACTTCGATGGGATCTGTTATGAAAGCACTACAATTCCCGGAACCATGCAGACAGCAGTAGACGCCGCAGCCTTGACGTGATGCCCTCGCTTGCCTCCCTCTGAAAGCTCGATGAGAGCAATACCAGACCTACATGTATTTCGCTCTGCGCGACTTTGTCACAAGAGGTCGATGAAGCTAAGATATCCAATGGTCTGCCTTGATCTAGCCTTGGGCAAAGAAGCAGGATGCGGCGTGCGGCACGCCCTCATTATGCAGGGGGCTCAGGTCAACCTCACTACCGAATCGTCGGCCGTGAGACTGTTTGAGATCCGCACACAGAGGTAATGCCTCTTCGCGGCAATTGTCCTTCCTCAGAACGCTCTGTGCATGGATTTACTGGGCATACCAAGGACACTTGCACCTTGAAAGTCAGCAAAGTCAAGAAGCGTCGTCAGGAAGATAAGCTTGCTGAACCGGCCCGACACGCCCAAGTCCGGAGGCCACAGTTCTTCAGCCAAAGCCCACATACTAGTGAGACGCCGAGGACGCACGATGCGGAGAGCGGAGACAAGGGAGGGACCCAAGGGAGACAGCGAAGAGATATCTACTGGGCGGCAGACCTCGCCTGCCAATCGATCCCGGACTCGCGAATCCTCATGTATGGGTACGACATCAAGGTTCGACACTTCCTTGCAAGGCCGGTGAGCCGAAAAAAAAGAAAAGAAAAGAAAAAAAGGAGAAAAAGGAGAAAAAGGAGAAAAAGAAGAAAAGAAGAAAAGAAGGAAGAAAAGAAAAAAAAGGAAAGAAAAAAACAGCATCTACGATCATGCTTGGGGCTTGCTCTGCTGTCTCTGTGCTCTGCGAAGCACTTCAAACGAGAGAGAGCAGCCTGTCATTTTCGTTTTCCACAGGCTTGGCGGCCTTGTCGTCATAGAGGCTTTGATAAGGTCTCGAGGATTTCAATTATCGGAGCCCATCGTCATCTGTATAGCTTCTTTGAAGAGACGGTCGGCATCGTGTTCTTCGGCACGCCACATAGGGGGGCAGATCCTAGGAACATTCTCCATGTCCCCCAGGCCTCAGCTGGAGCCCTCGGCGCTCAAGTCAATGAACACATTATCTGCACGCTCATGCCGGATGCTGAGCTTTTACCGAAGTTGAGGGACGAGTTTACCGTCATGTGTAATGAGAAAACGTGGCCGATATTCTCGTTCCAGGAGGAATACGGTGTCTGGTCTCTGTTCGGAAAGAAGGTTGTTGGCGACCAGTCTTCTTATTTGGATAATCCCGCTCTCTAAATTCAACAGCACATCTCGCGCAACCACATGGACATGTGCCGCTTTTCCGGACTCCAGGATACGGAATACAGCAAGGTGGAAGCCGCACTGAAGCACCTCCTCGGAACGATTGAAATCGAAACCGCCGCGAAAAGGGGGATTCGATGAAGAACAACATCCCTGAAAATCTAAGAGCGTCACTGATACAACGACTCTACTTCTCCAAGATTAACGAGCGCCTAACACATCTGACGCCCGCTCAATGGTCCACATGCCGCTGGTTCCTGGATATGCCGCAATACACATCGTGGCGTGACATAACCCAACAAGCAAACCATGGCGACTTTCTTTGAATCAAAGGCAATCCTGGGACCGGGAAATCGGCTTTGATGAAGTCCCTCTTCGAACAAGCGAGGAAAGAAATGAGTGCCGGTTCGTCTCAAATCACTCTATCGGTCTTCTTCCTCGCACGGGGTACTACCGAAGAGAAGTCGACGGCTGGCCTCTACCGGTCCGTTCTTCACCAGCTCTTTGATAGGGCGGCAGACCTGCAAGACAGTTTGGATTGTTTGACCCTTGACAGTGCAAGGGGTATCCAAGCTAATGGATGGCACGAGGAGGCGTTGAAGAAAACGTTTCGCCGTGCTGTCCAGGACCTTGGCAGTCGATTGTTGACAATCTTTGTCGACGCCCTTAATGAGTGCAAAGACAGCCAGACAAGAGACATGATCTTGTTTCTCGAGGAGCTTTGCGACCTAGCTCGACGGAGGCGTGTCCGGTTGCATATGTGCCTTCTCGCCTTCGCTGTCTCGGAGCCGACGATTGCTTCGCATACCCGAACCCCCCCCCCGTCTGCTGAGACCCGTCTTTTAGTGCTGACAACGTTGTTTTCCGAGGTATCTGCTTCTCCAGCCGGCACTATCCGCATATTGAAATCGAGAAGGGTATCGAGGTTACGTTGGAAGACGAGCAAGGACACGAAGGTGACATCCGGAAATATGTCAAGGCGAAACTTAAGCTACCCAAAAGGAAGACCAAGGTAGAACTGCTCCAACGGTCCTCCCTGATTTTCCTCTGGGCAGTTCTGGTCGTTGAGATTCTTAACTCCGAATTCGGCGGAAGTCCAAACATCGATCAGATGCGCAAACGGCTCAAGAACATTCCCCCTAAACTAGCCGACTTGTTCGAAATGATCCTTACTCGAGACGAGAAGAGTCCAAAGCTGATGCAGATTTGCCTCCAATGGATTTTCTTCGCTACTCGACCCCTCAAACCACAAGAGCTTTGCTTTGCCGTCCAATTTGGCCCCAATGAAGACTGTCCTTCCGGCTGCTGGGACCAGGAAACAGTGGATGTGGACGATCTGAAGTTGTTCGGGAGGCATTCTTCTAAGGGCTTAGCGGAGATCACTCGAAACAAGGCTTCCGAGGTCCAGTTCATCCACAGTCCATCCGCGACTTCTTGATATGCAGGCACAGCGACCAGTGGTCTGGGGTCGGCGGCAACTTCATCGGCCACAGCCCGCGTGGCCGGACACCATCATCGTATGCCGCTAAGAAAGGGAAGGAAGGCACGGCGGAGCTACTACTCGACTCGGGAGCCGAGACCGACTTGAAGGCTCAGTCTGGTCGAATACCATTGCCGATTGCCGCTGACCACGGAAAGGAGGCTACAGCGAAGCTACTGCTCGACCGGGGAGCCGAGGTCGATGCGAAGGACTGGAATGGCTTGACACATTGTCGTATGCCGCTCAGTGCGGAAACGAGGTGATTGTGAAGTTACTGCTTGACTGCGGGGCTGAGGTCCATACGGAGCATCGGGCTGGCCGGACACCATTGTCGCTGGCCGCTGACAGATAAAAGGAGGGTAGCGTGAAGCTACTGCTTGACCGGGGATGTGAGGGCGATGCCAAGGACCCGTCTGGCCGAGCACCACTGTCGTATGCTGTGAATCCGGGGTAGACCTTCATGAACAGGAGTAAGGAAGACCGGCAGGCTACAGTGAAAACGCTGCTTGGGAAGGGTGCGGATGCTCGGTTGGAGGATAAGAGGGGGCTAGACGCCGCGCTCTCGTGCTGCTGGAATGAAGGATGAGAGGTGATGAAGTTACTTACAGTCCATGTAATTTCGGTCCTCTTTTTTCGTCTCAGAATTCTAAGTTGTAGTAACTCATAGACGAGATCGGATGGTGACTCCGTCTTGACATCCCCAGGTCATCCATCTGCCAATCTGTGGGAGCAGCATGGCGACCGAACCGCGACCGAACTGCAAAGCGTTTCAACCTGGACGCGCATTTGGATGCCCAAATATTTTCTCTACCTAAGGTACCTCACTATACTTGGAGGCACCTGTGTTGCCATTTTATATACTGTCTTGTTAGCGGGTTTGCTCCCTCAGCTGATTGCTTTCATGATGGCAATTTGTGTTCACTGTTTGTTGTCGCAGTCACTCCTTCCTTGAGAAACCGACGGCGGCCGGCCTTACCAGCAGTGGATTGACCATGACTTAAAAAATAATCGTTCCATTCTTTCCGTTCACCCAAGCCATCGAATGCTTCCAGATTATCTCCAGCCTTTTCTCCAACCCGACAAGCCTGGCTATTCTTACTCAGCTCTCGTCATAAAAGTCACATCTTCTTACCATCACCAACAGCAACCGACCATGTTTCGCCGCCGCTGGTCAGGCCTCCCGGCCGATCCGGTCTTTGCTGCCGACTTGAAAGAACTCGGGTATGTCTTCCAGCCTCAGTCGATGCCACCCGCCCTGCTACCCGTACTAACATGTGCTTGCTCCCAGCTACTTCATCAACGACGTCGACGAAATCCGCTCTATCGAGGATTCAGACTACTACTTCAAGTACTTCCTGACCAAGAATGCCCGCTGGAACGAGCGCCAGCGCTTCGCCTTCAACGGTCAGCTGCATTGCTCTCTCTCTTTTTCCTCTTCCAATTCACCGCGCTAACTCTCCATCACAGATGCCGTCACCAAAATCATCCGCACCCGCCTCACCACCACCGAGAACTTCACGACCGTTCCCCTGCCACTCGGCACGCCTCCCTCCCAGCCGCACGTCCCCATCATGATCTCCCCCAAGCTCTCCTCCGCGACCCGTGTCGTCCTCCTCGTGGGCGAGCCCTGCCAGTCCCTCGGCGTGCTCGCGCACCGCGTGATCTGCGGGCGCGGCGGGATCACGCGCGGCTCCGTGCTTGGTCTCGTCCAGGGCCTCAAAGCCCAGCAGAGCTCTGCGGCCGACCCCGCGCCGCCGGGCGTGGTGCTGGCAAATACCGGTGAGCTGTGGTGGTGGCCGGAGGGCACGCGCGGGCTGACGCCGATCGAGCGGCATCAGGTGCCCATGTCGAGTGCAGTGAATTATGGTCGGCGGCATGATCCGAAGACGAATGAGGTTCCCGGCAACAGGACTGTGGCGGAGCATGTTAAGGGTGTTTTTGAGGCTGTTGTCATGGGGAATATGCTGAACAAGGAGGCTAAGGTGGATGTTATTGCCGTGGGGGATGCAGCGGATGTGGTGGAGGCGTATTTGGACGATGACAAGGTTTGGGAGAAGGTCGGTGGAAGGCTCGGCTGTCTGGTCGTGATGGGCGGGTTTTACAGTTCCGCAAATTTCAAGTGTGAGGGGTTCAGGCAGTTCATGAAGGAGGTTTGTTCGGATCTTTCATCAGTTGATTCCGACGATACTGACGCAACAGCTACAGCGCGCTCGCGCCTACATCATCCACCACACGCCCCTCGACACACCCATCGCCGGCTCCGGTGGCAACCCCGGGGCCGCCGCCTTCACCTCGTACGGCTGCCCTGTCTACAGCGCGGGCGACACCAAGGTCACCGAGACGATGCTCATCGATGCTCAGCCGGCGGTTCTCAGCTGGATCCAGCGGGTGGCTCTCGAGGGAGACGTGTACAAGAACGAGGAGATGGAGATCTTTGGCGAGGAGGGCACCGGCATCACCGCGGAAGCCTTAGACTCGCCGTGGACAGATGCTGCTGAGGAGAACGGCACGCAGGCGAACGAGAAGGAGGAGGTCAAGGTCCCGGATAGCACAGCCAAGGGTGGCTGCGCTGAAGCGCGGGTCCAGGACAATCCGTCTGTAAAGGCCGCAGACAACGGAGCCAAGACCGGTCCCAAGGAGGCGCAGATCTATGAGGAGGCCAAGGCCGATGTCAAGAAGGTGGAGGGTGGTGAGAGCGAGCCTAGGCCCTCTCCGGCTGGCGAGGCCCATGAAGCTGAAGAGCTGGCGGATCTGGCGAAGAGGACCGATGATGTCAAGATCGTCGGTTAGGACAGCACGGATGGCATCCTCTAGCCGAGCCTCCGGAGAACGGATCAGCATCGTTGCTTTCACATTTTCCGTATTCAGTACCTTGGTCCCCCTGGTAGCGGGGACTGCTTGCGCACCATGCAGATAGCCGGCCAGAATATGTTACTCAGTCTGAAAACCTGGTTCCCCGTATATGTTCCCGAGAATGCGATATGTGGCTCCTGGGTTCTCTTCCATGTTACATACCGGCTCCGTTACCATTGTTATTCTTCGAGGACCGGGCACTGCCATCGTACAATTCAAATCCAGAAAACACCTTGGATATCCCGCATGTACCGTACACACCTCTTCCGTAAAAGTGCAAATCAAGCCTGCAAAAACGAGAGGATCCCCCTCGGAGGCGGTTTCAAATCCTCCAACAAATCCCTAGCCCGCCGCTGCCGCTCCTCAATAACCTTCTCCTCAGCCGCCCACCGATCCGTGTCCTCCACCTTCGCCACGCCGGCGCCCTGTCCCCACAAACTCCCAAACCACCTGCTCGCGCCATGCTGGGCGGAAGAAGCCTCCTTCCTAGCCTTCTCTTCCTTCGCCAGCTTCGCCACCATGGCCGCCCAGTTCCCTAGCCCCGTGGCAAGGCACTCGCGGCATGTTGACCGCGCCGAGTCGGCCCGCTCGTAGAGCTTCTGCGGCAGCCTGTGGAGCTGTTCCTCGGCGAGGTCGACGGCTTCGCGCGTCCAGCCAAGGCCTTCTTCGCGGCTGGCGGGCGAGGAGGTGTACATGATCTCGCCGATGTGCAGGCTCAGGGCTGCTTCCTGGCAGAGATCTTGGGGGTCGCGGACCGGTGGGGAGGTTCCGTCTGGGGGCGGAGGGGGGTAGGGCGGTGGCGAGAAGAGCTTAACGATGAGGGACCCGGGGGTATTACTGCTGCTCTTGGGAGGGGTGGTGTTGAGTGTGGCAGAGAGAGACGATGTGGCGGATGCGGAGTCGGGGGAAGGGAGGCTGCGGCGGGCTCTGAGGATAGAGACGAGGATGGGAAGTGCTGCGGAGACGTCGCCTTGGCGGGCGCGGAAGGTGGCGTAGGCTGTGAGTGTGTTGAGGAGGTTCTCTGAGGGTAGGCCCGCGGCTTCGTTGAGGACCCAGGTCTTCTCGTCGAGGGGCTCGGCTGGTAGATTGGGTCGTTCAGAGGCAGCTAGGCGCACCGTGTCTTCAAATACGATGCTTGCCGGGCCGGCAATGCCCTTGTAATCTAGCCAGGATGCATAGGCCAGGCCGGCCTCGATCTTCTGCCGATTTGTGAATCCAGGGGTTGACAGGATCCTGAGGTAGATGGTGTCGGGCGAGTCGAAGCGCAGTTCGCAGTCTTCCTCTCTCGGCGCGCCCTTGAAGCCGGGGGGTAGGGGCTTCGGAAAAGGATTCGAGGGCCCGATCATGACTCCCGGAGGGAACACGATATTCCTTGACTTGTCTAGCACCCAGCCGTCCATGTACTCGGCCGCCTTGGCGTAACCCATCAGAGCCTCGAAGTAGCCCCTCCTCCACTCCTCCGACTTGGCAGTGACGTCCTTCGTCCCTGGCGGGCAGTCGTGCGGCGCATCTTTGACATCCTTTCCGTCGATGTTGGGGTCGTGAAGTCGCTTAAGTGTCGTCTCGAACCACCAGGCTACCTGCAGCCAGTCGGTGATCCTGCCCGGCAAAGGCTCATAGCGGGCACAGTTGCCGCCGCGAAGGTCCATTCGCGTCCTGAAGCTCCATTCGTGGGGCGTGGGATACCTGCGCTCGAGGCGCTCCTGGACGATGGCAAACCAGGCAGCGAGCAAGGAGAAGCCGGCGATCCAGATGTAGCCCGTGTATTTGATGCCAGTCTTGATCTCGTACTTCAGCTGGGCCTTGCGCTCTGTCGTCAAGTGGCGAACCCGTGTGCGCGTGGTCGGAACGGAGAGGAAGGGGAGTTGCGGTCGGCCACGGAGATCAGTGCGGACCGCGGTGCTTTGCGCGAAGGTCCGCAGAAGCTTCCCGGTGCCGGCGCGGCGGAAGAGAAGCAGGCGGGAGCGCATCGCGGCGGCGGTGATGAAGCAGTCGTGCGATTTGCAGTGGTCAGCCTCAAGTGTCTGTCGTCTAAACGGTCCCAATGGACGTGGGAGCTGATGCCGGAGCTCAGCGCATTTCCAACTGCGCTTGGCTGATCCACTGTGTCGGTGGTTTAGTATTCTGTGCTGGCAATGGCTGAGCTGCGCAGGCCGCTCAGATGCGGGACGTTGATCGATGACGATCGATTGGCTTGTGTTCGTTCCTCTGAGGTCCAGAAAAGTTTAACTCAACCTCCGTCAAGCTAGGTCGGCTTGGCAGCCCCGCATCGGACGGAAGCTTGGGCCATCTCGGTCTTGTGTGACGGAACTGTGCCGCAGCCACTCGCAACCTCCAGCGACGTTTCGACTCGACCGCTAACAGACCTCTGTGGAGATGGGCCTCAAATTCGCTATGCCATACAGAACTCGCTGAGACCTGCCATCGGCCTTGAAACCAATGGCCGGCCGCGCGACGGGCAAACCCGCCCCTGTATCAAGACGAGCCCGGCCCAGGGGTATCTGGTGAAGTCCCTCCGACTTCATCCACATGTGTCACACTAGAATCCGGAGTGTCGAGATCACCTCTGGAAGAGACTGCATTTAAGATGGGAGTGTCTTGTCTCGATGGACGGGGAGGCCAACCCCCCGGGTCGCCCTTCCTTTCCTTTTTGATTTCCGCCCTGCATTGCGTGTGTTGTTGGGCAGCTCCTGGAGAGCAGTCTTGCGGCCTGCGCCCGTCATATCATAATTGCAACGGCACGGCTGGTACCGTGCCCTTCTTGATCCCCTGGCAAATCACTAACCATGGCGACGTTCATCCCCGGTTGGAACCAGAAGCCCTTCTCCACAATCACCCTCTCGGCCGGAGGTCTATTAGCGATCGCGGACCTCCAGACCATCGCCCAGCGTACGGCTCTTACGGGCGGTGCCAGCTGGATGGACAGTCTGGTGCTGGCTCCGGGGATCCAGTATCAGGCAGCCGCGGACGAGCTGTTCTGGAAGGGTGCTGCCGCGTCCATTGTCGATGTTGTCGACGAGCACGGCGGCGCTGCCGTGTCCCTGAAGCTCACCAACGCTGCAACATGGCACTATATCCAGAGAGTTGCGAAGCCGGGTGAGACGGTGACGCTCAATGTCGGCCGCGCCGTAGCTGCCCACGGTGCGTCGTACATGCTGCGGCGGACAGACTCCGGAGACCACGCGATGGCATGGAGGGTGGGGCGCAAGCCGGATCTGGGCTTTGTCTCGCATGTGCTGTACTTGATCAGCCCTGTGTTGACGCTCGCCGCGATAGGGTTCATTGTGATCTTCAAGGACTGTAAGTTCCGAGCGGTCCTGATCCCGAACCCCCTGAGTAGTATGGCTAACATACTGTGGAGGGTGGGGTCTCGTGTCGATTATGGGCCTGATGACGTCCCGCATCCTCAACATTTGGGTGATCAAGCAGCGGGCTTCACACTCGGAAGAACACCAGAATGAAGCTCCCAAGACGAACACGATATTCGGCCGTTCCCGGTCCAAGTCCCGCAAGGAAAAGAGGCCCACCCACGCCTTGAGGTCACCACATCGCCACCGCTTCTCCTTCACGAAAACCCGTGAACGCGTATGCCAATACCTCGTTCGACTCGACAATATCGAGAGCAAGACCCTGGTCCGGCTGCGTGGCAAAGCAAGCGATCTCCGCGCCATCACATCCCAGAAATGGTACGTGCCCCCTTCTTTACTTTTCTTGTCCCTCCCCAAATCCAGAATCTCTCCATTCCCTGCGGCGCCCTGCAACACTGAGGCACAACACTAACAGCCCTCTCCTCTCTTCGTCAAAACCAGGCTCCGCAGCAAGACACACCTCGAAAGCTACCTCGAGGGCGCCGCCAAGCTGATCGTGTATCTGGTCGGCGCCCTGTCGGGCAACATGACGCAGGTCGGCGCCATGATCATGATGGCGCTGCTGCTGGTGTCGGCGGGCCTGCTCGCGCTGAGCAACGCCAAGGCCAAGACGCTGACCGTCAACGGGCGAGAGGTCGCCCCCGTCGACGAGAACGGCAACGCACCCTTTTCTCCTTCTTCTCCTGGTCCTGCTGGTTCCCCTGCCGCCGGGACTGGCGGCGGCAGTAGTGGCAGTCCTCTTTCTAATGAAGTGAGGCGGGCCGATGTCCCAGTGGACCCTAGGAGTGATCAGGACAGGGGACGGCCGAGGCAGGGACCAGGGGGGCTTACCGGGGTTGTAGGGATGAGTGCAACGCGTGCTGGTGCAGGCACGGCTGAGCAAAGTCGAGGTGTAAGAGGAGGCGAAGGAAACCCGGCGGATTTGGCTGAGAGGGGTCGTGCAGGGTTTGTGAGGCGGCAGAACTGAGGATGAACTGAGGATTAGTGAGCTAGACAGTGAAGTTGGTAGATAGCATTGGCGATATGTGTCGGTTGACTGGTAGAGAGGCGCTCATGTGGGTTTTTATAACTTGAGGAGATTCCCCATACATACGGGCAGGCTTGAATAGCAATGGGAGAGACCAAGAAGAAAAGCGACATCCTTCACAAACAAGTTGAAAGTATGGGAGCCAGTATCCAAAGACGATGGCAGGCGACCGGTTAGGGTGCAACCTGTCTCGGTTCTCGCATGAGGCTCGCACTGGGATGGACAGAAAGTGATGAATCCAGCAATATAGGGACAGGAGCCATGTAGTGAAGTGCCGGGTCGTGCAGCCAAATCTCGACGGAACAGGGTCTAGACGAGCTCTGGGCCAGAGTTGGTTCCGGAAGATCATTGTCTGCCCCAACCAATATTCTTATGGCAGCGGCCCGAGGAGAAACGAGAAGTTACCGTTGCCGGTGAGGGTTCTCGTAACCTCCTGTGCTGGCTAATTACACTAGACTGCAATGGAAGAAGCTAATGCAGCCATGATTGTGAGAAGGAAAGGAGCCTAGGCGAGCCACGGGGGCACCTTGGTTGATGCCATGTGCCGGCAAACTGGACATAATCTATGACTCTCCGCTATGTGCCTTGCGGCCGGAATAGCCAAAACAAACGAACCTAGGCTGCAGAACTGTGTTTCCACCTGTACCACGAAGCGAACACAGAGCATAGCGTCGGATAAAACAAGCCCTTCATGCGTGCCGTGCCTCTGGGAAAGCCTGGTGGGTATCGAAAAACATCTACTGCTCTATTGGGGTATACAAGCATGTGACCAGAAGGTTTAGATTCAGTCTTCGCCTGATAGGCAGTCCTAAGCTCCCGCACAGTCAACGGCTGGACTTTGCCTCAACATACCGCTGGAAGGTATGCTTCTGAAGCGCCCTCTGCTCGTTGATGATCTCCCACAGCTCGTCGTTTTGTCTTTGTAACTCCTGATCATCGACCGACTCAGCAGCAGGCTGATAAAAAGCGGCAATTGCGTCCTCCATGACCTCCTGTGGGAAGCCAGTGGCGTTGAGCAGCGAGTCAAATCTGGTTTCAGCGGCCGTGTATGGCTCAAACTGGCCGGTGAAGGCGTATGTGCGCTCCGCCTGCGAGGGCTTGGTAATAGTTACAGTCTTCGTAGGGTTGTTCGCCGGGAATGGCGAGACAAAGGCGACGTTGGTGACAGCGGCGTTGAGGTTGGCAAGCTCGATGGGTGACTTATTTTCCGCAATGTCCCATCTCATTATTTGGCCTTTTGGGTGTCCGGTGAGCAGCATCGTGCCGTCGTAACTCAAGCTCAGGCAGGAAGCCGGCCCAACGTCAGGCTGCGTCACACCGAATGGCGAGGAAACCTGCACCACTGTTGACGCATCTTCAGACCCGGGCCCCAGGAGAGGCTTTCCGGCAAACAGCTCTGTCAAGTACAGCGACCCGTCCTCACACGAGACGCAAACGCCTCTTGAGGATGGATCGAGAGCCAGGCACAGGGGGGGACTGGGGAAGAGCAAAGTCCGCAGGGCATCACCAGTCTGGTAATTCCAAATGATACAAGATCTATCCTTGCTCGCCGATACACAGAAATTTGTGTCACTGCTGACACTCGGGCTCACCGAGAGACCTGTGATAGCGGCCCTGTGGTTAGAGAGGCTCCGTTGCGGCTCGTGCTCAGCGGCGGTGTCCAGCTCGAGCAGCTGGGACAGAGACCACACGTGGATATCCGAGTCATCAGACCCTGTCAAGACGTGGTAGGGCGTGGCAGCCACACATGATACTGCCTGAACGTGGCGGGCAGGAGTCGACACGAGCCGGCCAGTGCATGTCTGCGATGGGATGTCAGTGCACCAGATACTCCAGGACTGTCAAACGAGAAGCTCACCTCCCATAGCATCAGTCTGCCTTCTGTTGTGCCCATCACGAGGACATCTCCGGCCAGGGTCAGGCATCGTATCCTCTCGGGGAAGGCAACAAAAGCCTCCTGATTCCCGCGGAGTTTGGAGTAGACATGCACATAAGACTTCTCATGCTGGGCGGCGAAAACGTGGGTCTCGCTGACGCCAAGACAGTTCACTGGAACCGAACTCTTCTTGAAAGTCGACTTGATTGAGTACGTGGGGCTGAGGGTGTGGCAGTAGATGCCAACATCTTTGGCAATGGCCGTGTTGGAGGACAGAGGGGGCCCGCAGATGGCCGAGACGAACTCCTCCGAGAGCATTCTTGTTGCGGGGCTGTCTTACCACCTCCCCAATTCTCGGCCTCCCTTGCGTCTAGGATGTTTTGGCCAAGGCAGTGAACCCGACAAGCTCTTATCAAGCGGAAGGAGACCACCACCACAAAAGCGGAAGTTTGATATTCCAGGCTTCTGTGTTCCTGGTTAATACCATTAGCTAGCTCCTTGCAGCCCGTCTGGATTCCGGCCGATGAGGGCAGATGGTTTCACTCTCACAGATGTTGCTGTGAGACAGGATGCCTTGGTATTTCGTGTGCGTGTCGAAGCACGCAAGGGAGCACCAATCCGAACACGAATGAGGAACGGTAACCTCTTGTGGCTGCAAACGGATAGGAGCAGAATCGGATTGTGTTCGGCTTCCAGGTGCAACTGCCGCTTGCTTCAGAAAGACACGGGGCAATGGACGTCGATCATGTCTGCTTGGATGGAAGTTTTTGGTGGAAAGAACCAGGGGTTGCAACTTTCCTTTTCTCATGCAGGCCAGGGCTCATGATTGGTTGCACGAAAGCTTTGACCAGTGTGGGCCCACCATCAATGATGCCGCGTCGATCTCAACCGCACAGCAACATCCCCGTGCATCCACAGCTCCCGATCCACTGATGCGAGCGATCCGAACCCGGTTAACGTCAACAACTCCATGCCATCCTGTTTGGTTTCCTTCCCATCACAATCTTCCGTTGCATAAAGGTATCGCGCTTCACTTGGAAGAATTGGATGATGAGCTCATCTTCTTGGCTCTCACTTCTCCTCTATCCCTTACCGATATTGAGGTGTTCGTTTTCGTCTTCCTTGTGGTGATCTTTACCGCTTCAAAGCTTTCCTGCATGGTGTGTCCCGTCATGCATCGACAGAAGAAAAGTGCATCTCAATCGTTTTTCAGTTCTCGGAGATCAGATCGTTCGGGATGCAGTGCACTTGTTGACCCTCGGCCTGCCGCATTGTCCACCTCTGCTCGAGAAAAGTTCCGTTTTGATGGATCACATACCGGATCTACATAGCATTGGAGGACGCGCGCTCCGTGCAGCCAGCGTACATGTACCAAATGGCTTCAGCGATTGGCCTGTGTCGACCATCGGTGCCAATATTTCGGGTGTGGAGTCTCCTGGTCCCTGTCCTGCGAGATGGTTTGGACTCTGGCGAAAGGGAAGGTAGGTAGGTGAGTTCTGTGACTACCCGTGTCTTTAATCACTCGCCCTCTGACACGAGGCCCACCCTGCCACCCAGCTCTGTCGAGCCAGACATTTCATGGTCACAGGATGCCTGCAATGCTTTTTGTTTCCCTGCATAGCTGGAGTCAACAGAATTGGAAAGAGGTGTGTCGACGATGTGCCTGGTGCATCTCTCTACTGCATGGCGCAGTGCACCATTTAATGTCGTAATCCAGTTGCCTCGCCGATTGATAGCAGCACTGCTGCTGTGTCCGAACGTTCTCTTGTGCCGATGGACTGTTTCGGTCAGGGCTCTTGTTTCTCCCGCTTGTTTGCCCCTATATGCGGGCACTGACTACTGAGCAACGCAGCCAACCCCCTTGCGGCACGACAGCATTGACAGACCAAGGTGGCACGACATCGGCCGCATTGTATCCTATTGCACCCCCCTGCATTTGCCTTGAGAGGGGAAAAGGGAGAGACGAGACTTATACACCAATCTTCCAGCTCTGGTTCCGCGAGTCCCTTTCCACAGCATGTCCGCATCCAGGAATCAGCAAAATAACCTATTCTACCGACAGCCCTCTACCTCTGTCCTAGCATCCACGGCGGGGAACCCTTGATCACACAGGGAGGTTCTTCTTCTCGCACACGTGCAAGGCAAATCCTGGCCAGGACAACGTTCTCGTGCCTCACACGATCTGCACGGGGATACGCGCCACTCCGATCTGTATCAACCACATAGAGGACACCAACCCTGTCAGCCTGATGCTCTTCTCGTCTGCCCAGCCTTCCATGTCAACCGCTCCGTCAGTTCGCTCCATTGATGGTGGGATAGATGCGGGAGAGCTCATCATTAACGGTAACCTTCCTGAGTTGCTGGCATTAGATCTCGAAACTTCAGGAGCTGTCTTCATGTCCAGGGACATGACCTCCGGCTGTCCCGGGGCGGGTCTCGCAGCGCCCGGTTCAGATGCGAGCCCTTCATTTGACAGGCCGCGTGTTCCTTACCGCGCGAGCTACCGCTACTGTCCGCAGCAAGAGTTTCCCGTGAACCTGCTTCATCTGCAGTCACTTGTGATGGATGAAGCAACCTCATGCTTCGCGCAGCATGATGATGGGCGGCAGCCGGGCGTCCAAAGGGGATCACCAGATTCATCGAGTGCCATGTCCATAGGAATGGACCCCCTCTCGATCCGAACTCGACAACAATCCGTTACCACGGCGGCCACGTCGCTTTCTGGCCGCTGCTCCTCGCTTTCCTCGCACAACCCGCTTTCACCAAGCTCCTTTCAGCACTCACCCTACTCCTGCAACAGACACCACAGTTCGCCCGGTACTTGGTACGAGGCGGAGCCCGAGTCGCCGCGGGAGGGACTCAGGAGCTCAGTATCTACAGCAAGAACTTCGATTTCTGATTCATACGCACCTGCATTACACCTTGGCGACAACGACGACATGGATGCATCACCGAAATCAATCACTGACTGGGTTGAGGTCCCTACTATCACAGCTCTATACCCTCCCGGAGGTCGCTTTGGCAATACTTCACAACCGCGTACTCCTGCAAGCCAACTGCACCTAGAGAAGCCGCGGATCGTTAACATTCCCCCGGCATCCATAGGCCGAAAGCACACATTGTCAGCAAAGGAGAGTCGTTACGGTGCAGAGTCGAACTCTATAACGTCGGAGCCCCAGGAAACGGAGGCTGTTCCGCCCGCCATCGAGCGGCACCGGCATGGCAGCCACTCTGGAAATTTACAACGCGGACTCGGTATGCCTTTGCTCGCGACGGCTAATGGCCGAACCGTCATCGACGCATCTGGGCCACCCTCAGCGGGTTTGGCGAGGCCTCAAGTTGAGCCGCACGAGAGGGAGACTCTCGAGGATAGTGGAGCGCCTGCGACCATGGCGTACGGTGAAGTATTTACGGACACCCGAAAACCGCCACTCGCAAAGTTTCGCCGCTGGGTCGATGCCAGTGCCGAAACGCCGGTCTCACCTCAGAGTTCCAGACCTCACATGCCCAACGCACCATCGCCTGGGATCCCGCTGCCCCCGGAGATGATAGAGTCCCTCCGAGTGTCCATAGCTTGCTTCCCAGAGACTATGCTTCTCACATCGAGTCTCTCCATCGAGACTATCCGGGCTTACTCTAAGAAGTTGAGGCACCGAGCAGATCTGGGGCGCCATTTCGGGAGCACCGACAAGGAGTCTATCTACTCATCGGGCTCCCACAACGACAGACCGACCAAGCGATGGAACACGAGGTGGCGCGGCAACACCAGGCGAAGCAGCAATCCTTCTCATCATCACCAGCCTCCGCCAGGCTCCTGTTCCCAGCAACAACAACACTATTCCACCCCGAATCGAAGCTACCAACTAACACCCGCCGACCATTCCAACCTGACCCTAGCCCCAGGAACACCACTAGCCCCAGCCTGGGCACCAATCAAGAACATCTTCCCGTCCGCATCCGACTACCTGTGCGACGCTCTCTACGCGCACCTGCTCGTCCGCAACTACATCACCTCCTTAATACCCCCCACCCGCCCCGTTTCACCTCCCACTCCAGCACGACCGGGTTCAGGTACAGGTACAGGTCATCAGCAGCTGCACCAAAAATCACCGGACACCTATGATGAGAGGAACCTCAGAATCCCGCAGAAAGCCGCCAGCCTGTTGGGAATGGACGACCCCGTCTCCGCGACGGCCGCGTACCACCAGCAGCAGCACCAGCGTTCCAGGGGAGGACGTAGCCTGCTTAGCAGGCGGGCCGGTAGCAGTCAGGCTATTCAAGGCCTCTTTTCCCCTTCTTCGCTGCCCGGTACTCGCAAAGGGGTGGGGAGTATGAAGGACCAGGAGGCATCGGCATCGTTGGCGGCGATGACGGAGATTCAGGCGGGGTTGGGCAGGTGTATCGCGCTATTGGTTGCCACCCTGAATAAAGAGACTGGTGAAGGATGTAGAAGCGATTGGGATGAGGAGGAGGATCACGATGATTTGGTGCTGGTTGGCGGGGAGGGGGAGAAATGGAACGGCGGAGGGGCAAACGAGAGGGTTGAGCCTGTGCTCATGAGGGCGCTTTGCGAGGTTGTAAGGTGCGCTGAGGAGGGGAGTTCTGGGTAAGTCTGATCACTGTTGACTGCTTCGGACGGTGTTGGGGAGGGGAGTAAGAGGCCAAGTCGTGTATGACGATGTATGATAAAGGAAGGGTGAGGATGCCTGCTTGGCGCAGGTGGTTATCGGCCGTTGATTTCTGTTGCTTCAGTTCCTGTTGGCTCTGTATAAATGATCTTCCTCGCTGCTTTTTATTCTTTCTTTCCTTTCCTTCCCTGCCTTTGACAGCCCGGGTCGTTGGTCAATACGGGCGTGCTGAAACCGAGAGGTCCTCGATGCTGGAGTCGGACATCGATCGAGACTACGTCGCTGCTGAAAAGGTTCATCCTTTGAATTCATCAGCTGAGTCCCATTACATACCGAGGTACATAGATATCGATAATATTGGCCTCTTTCGCACTGCTGTCACCCGCAGTACTGCAGCCGGAGGAGAAGCGACCACCTAAAATTCCACTAATCATAGGCTCAACAGCCACACCGCCCAGGCAACAGCCAACAACCATTCCACATAGGTAGGGTATTTCCACATACGGGCAACAGAGATCTCGCAACCAGTCAGGCGGGTTTCGGTCTAACCATGGAAGACGCAGTCCGACTAAGTGCTGAGACGTTTCAAAATGTCTACGAAGCAAGCTTCAGGCTATGGTCTGCCCTCTACCAAACCGCGATCGAGAGCCCAGCGCTTCCCACGTCGCTTCTCTCTGTCCAACACGCATTCCGTGAACATCCTTCCTTCCCACGGAGTTTGAGCCTCAGAATTGCCAAGTATCGCAATCACACCCGAGTATACGCGACCGGTGCGTGCGCCTGGGGTTCGGCGCAGTCAGGCTGTGACCATGCTTTGCCATCGTTCCGCCAGCCGGTGGACATTGGAATTGGGCTGAGCAATCCCATCTCGTTATCCATCAACGGAACGCCAGAATACGATTTTGATTCGGCGTCATGGTTTGTTAGAGGGGGCCAGAACTACATTTCCGTCCTGATTCTGGCCTGGGCATATATCCTATCCGCCAAATGGACTGAAGTTATGCCTGAACAATACAGGTATTCTCTCACATACACAAACAGCCGGGCAGACGGCCATGCCGACGGCGGGACGACCAATCAACAAACTCAATAAGTCGTCATGACAGTAAAGATTGGCAATGTCAGCCCAGAGGAGGCTCGATGGTGGGTTGCCGTCCTCGCACCGGGCCAGGGCTGGCACGCAAGTATGGCTCTCGGACAAGATGTCATCTTGTTCCCTTGGTCATTCAGACTCGAGCCGGGCCCGCGGTTCAACCTGTCGCCACAGCCCGATTCCCCTATCGCACCCGATCCTCCATCGTCTACGCAAGCCCTGCGGGTTTTGGACAACTTCTGTGTTCACCATGGAATCGTGGACCAGAGTCATGCCGCGCTCGCTGCCGTCCTACTGTTTCCGTCTATGGGGCGTGGCCAGGGCCTGAAGCTGTCAGCTCTCACGATCAATGGCCGGGAACTATCAACGAACGATGAATTATTATCGTCTTCCCGGCAGTCCAACGCCCCCGATCGCGACCTGCGGCATGACTGGGCGTATGGCGACGCCCACCTGACCAGACTGACCACTTTGAGCTGTAATACTGGGCAATGCGCCCTATGTTACTCAGTGTCTTCTACGATCCCAGCATAGAATGCAATGCTGTGACTCCTTGGTTGCAAGGGGCACGTGCAGCTATCGATTCGCTGGCGGCAGACCAACCCCCTTGTGCTCGCGCGTATGCTCATGGATCGGGTACCCCAGGGTGCCTCCCTATGGCTGCAGAAGAAGCTCCTTTAAGATGTTCGATATGGTCTCATCCCCATAGACCTCCCCTCTGCAGCATGGTCTGAGACGATCCAGTCATTCATCCAGCAACCCGTTTCCGACCCCGTGGTGAACAACGGCCAAATATCCCGGGCGGACCAGTGCCGACTGCTCTTTCTGTCTCGGACCGAATCACACGACCGAGTGCCCATCTGTCAATGGCCGCCGTTCGGCGCGACACCATTTGAAGACACAGATGTCGAAGTCCGCCTGCACGCCAGTTGCAAGGACCACGGGCTCCAGTATCAAGGCTTTTTCTGGGATTGTGCCGAAGGCAGCCTGGAAAATCGACCGGTCAGCCAAGGCGACGCCGATGTTTACTCCGTCATTCCGGCCAAGAGGAGACTGCCTGGCAGTCCGAAACAGTTACCCGTTCGCTACGAAGGGCTGAACCGTGGAAGAGAGTCCGCCTCAGAAAATGCAACACGCCAAATCTTTGGCTGGCTCCACGTTGAGGGGTGCGCCCTGGATGAGGGAGAGATTTGGGGGCATGAGTGGTTCAAGATCTTGGACTCCGACGAGGAGGACGAGGACGAAGACGAGAGTAAAAGTGAAAGTGAAAGAAGCTCGCAGAGCTTCTCGAAGACTCTGTCACGCGTGAAAGATTGGTTATTGAACTTACATGCGAAAGGAGACCGAGAAGAGATGGAGGGGCATCAGTGTCCTGCTGCCGCTTCGCAGCCTCCTTACTTCTAGAAGGCTAGAACCAATGGGACCTCTCTTTCATCCCCCGCACTCCGCACTCGGGAGCAGCCGAGTGTACGCATCCGTTGAGAAAACGGGCTCCACACATGCACGGCCCGCATCCTCTTTTAACTTCCGTGACCTCTCGGAGGCCAAGACCTCTGGATCTCCACTCCTCCGCCCGTCGGACCCGAGCCGGCGACGCTCATTTGGTCTTGGCTCCGGCGCTACTCTCAACCACCGAGACGCTTCGGGTGAGCAACCTCGTAAGAGACGAGCATCACAAGCGAAGCGTCCTAGTGCGGCCCGACACGAGCACGACTGCTGAGCACTTCGCTTGAATCCCGTCCTGGCTCGGCACGCTTCAAGATCGCCCCATAATCCATTCCGCCATTCTCTCTTCGCTGGCTGTATCCAACATCAGAGATGGATTCGATAGAAGTTCGAGCCAAGTCGACCCCAGGCCCACGGGCTCCACGCATCGGCAATGCCTGTGAGGCTTGCAGGGCCGCAAAGGTCAAGTGCCAGGGCAGCACGCAGTTGGGAATTTGCAAGAGGTAGGCTGCGTGTAGGCCATTCTAATTCCAGATTGTGCCATCTTCCGCCTTGAATGTAGTAGCCGGATCTCTTCCCTTTCCGCCGTCCCCTTTCCCCTCATCTTCTAACTCTTGCGCCTTGGCTGATGTACTCCACCAAACAGATGTCTTGATTCAAAACGGGAGTGTATCTTCAAGACAGGCCCACGGACCCGACGACCGAGACAGAAGCGGTAAGGTTGGCTCTTGTTGGCCCCAGTCCCCTCAGATCAGAACCAAACGCCCCGGTTGGCCCTATCGTGCACGATATGTCCCATCAGCCAACTTCATTTTGGTATTGACTGTCTTTCTCCAAGACTCAACGACCCAACAACAGCCGCCTCCACCACAGAAACTACGACCTCCTCAACGTCCACATCCAGTTCCGCACCCCCACCTCGCTCCTACCCCCCGCCACCAGGGCCCTCCAAGACCTTTACAATCGACATCCCCATGCCCGCCGACGACGACATAGCCGACTCCCTCGAGGCCCTGCGCCTGGCGCATGACAAGGCCATCGACATGCTCGTGCCCCACGACGGCGACGTCTCCGAGGACGAGTATGCGTATGAGTACGACAATGAGAAAGTGGACGGAGAGATGGAGCACGACTGGTTCGACCAGGATCAGGATCAGGCCTCCTCGACGGGGGCCGCCGGCTCGGTATTCTCGCATGCTTCGTCGCTGTCGACGCCGCCTACCAGTAGTACTGGTGCGGCGGCGCGACAATCCCACGACCAGGACGGCGGCCAACCTGATAGTGCAGAGGCATCAAAACCTACCAGCAGCAGCAAGTCGAGGACGATAGCGAGTCTCAGGCTGCAGCCGCAGTTCAATCTCGACTCGGCGGAGAAGCTGCTCGAGACCTTTCGCGAGGTCATGCTCAGTCACTTCCACTGCGTGGTGGTGAGCGAGAGCGATACGGTGGCGAGCATGGCCAAGGAGAGGCCGTTTGTGCTGCTGGCTGTGCTGGCGGCGGCGAGCGGCAGCCGCACATTGCAGGGGCATAGTCTGTATGACGAGGAGTTCAGGAAGATACTGGGGCTGAAGTTCGTGGCGGGCGGGGAGAGGACGCTGGAGTTGCTTCAGGGGTTGGTGGTTTATATTACTTGGTAAGTTCTTTTCCATTCCGATTCAAGTGGTTGTTTGTGTTTCCACGGTCGAAGCTTGCGCTTTCTCGGGTCGCTCCTTGACGGGACCTCTCGATGTCCCCTCCGGGAAGGAGGGTATATAGGAAAGGCTACGACAACAAGTTGACAACTTGGTGCCCCTCTCATGGGGAAAGAGCACCTGGCTGAGCGGTATTGCGTTGCGCTCAACGCAAGAAGTGCCAACTACCACGTACGGAAACAGCCACTGTTCCGCGGGCAGTGGTTGGGTGTTCGTAGGCCCCTCGGGTTCAACACCTGGGGTAGGCTGAGCTTTTGCTGTTCCTTTCTTTTTGCTTTCTCGGTTCATTTGTTTTGTTTATTTGCATTCATCCGCGGAAAGTGGAGAGGAGGGAAATAAGTAGAAACAGGACATATGGACGAAGAGACACAGGCGATCATTGCTCTCCACAGGCTGCAAGCAGCTACAGAGGTACGCATACTGACGACCTCCCAGGTATCCATTCCACCTCCGGCCGAAGAACAAGCAAGCACTACAATACACTCGCATGGTTGTCGACATCGTCACCGACCTCGAGCTCGACGAAGACCCGGGCTGCGACTCGCTGGAAGTACCCCCAACCCCAGAGCGTCTCGATCAAATCAGGCTGTATCTCGCAAGCTACTACCTGGCGTCGGCGTAAGCTACCCTGTCTGCCTCACTATTACCTTACTCTCATTGTTCCACTGACTAAACTCCCAGTTTCGCATCCACCTGGGGCCGCACCCCCTCGCTCACCTACACCGAATACACCGCCCGCTGCTGCGATTTGTTGCAGCACCACAGCCCACTGCGAGGCGACCATGTGCTGGCGTGGCAAGTCCGCATCGAGCGGCTGATCGAGGAGACCAACGACCTGCGGCGGACCCAGCGGGGGCGCTCGCAGAGCGAGTACCAGATCAGCTTGATGATCCGGGGCATGGAGACGCAGCTGGCCGAGTGGGAGGCTCGCATGGGCCCGGAGATGGCCCTCTCGACGCCGTCCCTCCGCATCGCCGTGCTTTTCACGCGCGTCTTCCTGTCGGGCGCGCCGCTACTCAAGCTGCCGTCGCCGAAACTGGCGGGCCAGCAGCCCGAGTCCTTCCGGCCGGATCCCCACCGCCTGGTGGCCGTCATCCCCGCGATCCACGAAATCTACGAGTATTTCCTCACGCTCAAGCCCGCCGACGTCAACTCGTTCATCGGCATTGAGTGGGGCGCGCTGATCCTGTCGGTCATCCTCGGCTTTCGAATGTCGTTCCCGCTTGCGCTCTGCCAGGACTGGGATGACCGCGCGGCGAGGGAGCTGATCAAATTTGGGGAATATATGGACCGGCTGTGCCAGATGGGCGGGGAAGGGTATGATGTTGAAGAGATCAAGGCCAGCCTGACGCCTTCTGCTCCCCCTTCGAGCGGAGCGGGAGCTGGGCTGGGGCGGGGCAGGAGGACCATGGATGTCCTCAGCGCGAGCAAGATCGTGTTGGACATGGTGAGGAAGAAGTTCCTAAAGCGGGTTGCGAAACTGCAGCAGCGGCGGCAGCAGGCGATGGAGGCGACGCTTGTTGCTGCTGCTGCCGCGCCGCCGCACCCAGTACCGCCCCACGATCCTGCCGTCGGCGAGTGCCCGATGATGGACGGGAGTCTGGAGCCGTACTACCCGTACTGGAACGAGACATTTACGAGCAACCTGGTTGCCGGTGGGATCTCCGCCATCGAAGCGCACGGCGCCGGACAGGCAGAGATGGACATTGCTGGGGTGGGCGTGCCGAATGACCTTTGGACGGCCATGACCACGGGCTGGGCGCAGGGCGACACGAATTTTGAGGGTCTGTAAATGATGGCGGCAAATGGGACCAGAGATTTTGCGCGAGTTACATGAGGAATGAGCTACTTGACCTGTTACTTTCTCTCGCTCGACCGTGGTATGGGATGGTCTGAAAAGCCGTGTTTCCGCCACTTCTTGGAGTCCAGCCTGAGATGTAACTTCGACTTGCTTCGAGACACAGCAAAGGGACACCATCACTCTTTACGGAGTACCATTTCGCGACCCAGATGTTCCGGTTTCGATCTGCCGTTCGGCTCTACTGTGTAACGTTGGTGCCCGGGCACCGACCATCACCGTCGGGTGTGACTGACCTGGACAAAACTACTCGCGTCCCTCCGAACGCCGAGGACAGATACCGTGCCCACACGAAACCTAAGGGATTTTCCACAACAAGCCTCGTTTATAATCTCTCAGCAGGGCGTCATCGGCTCATCGCAGAAAAAGCAAGCACGCAAGATAACCCAGAACGAAGGGTGGAGACCATGTGACAAGCCGCGAAAGCATGCCATCGCTAATAATAAGGCATCGATCGGCCGGCCACTGATAAGTGATAACGGAGGATACTGTTGGAAGTCCAACAGCCACGTATCCACGGTGTCACAGGAGTGCAGGGCTTATGAATGGAGCGTGTAGAAGCTGAGGGGCAGTCAGTGTGTCAATTGAAGCTGTTCATGTTCCTTGTCCTTCCAACTTCCAGAGTCCTCCAGAGCGGGTGGCTTTATACTAAATCTCTGCTTTGTCTCCCTTGGGTTAATCCATGGTTACCCGAGTCTTTGTGCTCAAAATGCCATGATTCTGTTTCCGGGTGTCATGGCTCCGTTTCCGGGTGCCAGGACATTCCTGACATTACAACACTGCCCTGCGCTGCCATCCTCGGAACTCCGACCCAGTTCCTCACTGCCCAGTAGATTCAACACCTCCATATACATATGCCCCACAATATCTGCGTCAAGGCTAGAACCTGGCCTCCGATTGAGTGATGAACGGTGGAGCCATCACTGGCTCGCCAGCTGAAGTTGGGATCAGATCAACCGAAGCTTGTCTCGCAATGTTCCGGAGGCCAAATGCGCGAAGCTCCACCGCCCCTGGGCGGGGAACAATACACGACCGTCTTTCCAGGATCGTTTCCGCCAGAAATACGGCTTACGTATTACCTTACGGCTTTCAGGCAAGACATGCATCGATTGGTGCCAAACAGTAACTACCCACTCCACGGTAAATGCCTACCTCTAGGCACACTGTACGAAATCAGTTCTGGAAGTCGTGGAACCGCTGTTCGGCTAAGGTCGGGAGGGCTGCTTGCTTGTAGCCTCGAAGGTCGCCCGTTTGAGAGCTTTCACAAACCGACCGCTCATCGTCAATTGTCTGAGCGATATGAGGAAGCTGTACCCGGCAAGTTTTAGCCCTGGCAAGCTTGGAGGAAACCTGCTTTCCGAGAGCGCGGAGCGATCGGTTTTGAGCAGCAGTGCAGCATGTGTTGCATGCTGCGCTTGACGATCAAAAATGATCTGCGGCAGTCCGATCGGGAAAGAAACAGATTGCCTTCACGATGAGTGTGCCTTGCGAGAATCGATGGGCCCTTCCTGCAGGGCGGTAGGGCTGCCTTGAGAATTTGTCAGGTCGCCCAATTTGGCCGCGAGAAAGGTGTGTGGCATTGCTTCTGCTTCCCCTTCAGGGGTGTTCGAGTTGCGCAACCGAACCGTCATGCAGGTTGGCAAATGCCGGGTCCAACAGGAAGCGTTCCCATGAGAGCGTGAGCAACGAAGTGGAGCGCTCTCCTTGGCTTGGCGCCTGCTTCCCTCTGAATCGACTGAGACCTCCTCACAGGACGAGGTCCAGCGGCTCGAGCTGTGAAGGCACTGAACGTAAATTGTTCTCTCTGACGTGACTGTGGCCCCCGCGGGATATGCAGCGAGTGATCACGAGCTCTAGATTACGTTCTTTGGGTATCGCAACAGATATAGCCCAAGTGGTATTCCATTCCACGGCGCATGGCATCCGTCCGGTCTGTGGGCGACACGCCCAATCAAGTATGCGAGCCCTGTAGTACTGCGCGCGATTGCCACGGCGCATGCTGCATTGTAAGAGCCTCAGCCAGCAATCTGTTCCCGCGGTCAATACGACCGCGGGGCGGGGAGCGCGGACCCCGCGTCTGGGAGGAAGGGAAGAAGTTGGGTCGGTCGCCTGACTGTCTCGTCGAGCCGTTGGGCACCAGCTGTGCTTCGATGGAACACGGAGGGTTTCGAACCCGGCTTGTTTCAGGACTCGATCTGGGAAGAATTAATAAGAAGTGACTGGTGCCCACGGCATACACGATATACCCCGTCGAATCACGTTGTCCGAACCGGCTTCTCAATGTCGCTCTGAGCCCAAAGTGGTCGCTGCTCGCCGACGCGGCCCTTCCCTTTCTGGCCCCAGCCCAGATCGAGGATCCTACATGCGGGTCGGGATGCATCGCGTCTACCACAGTACGCAGTATCCTGTTGGGGATGGCGTGGTACACCAAGGGAACCAACAACGTATGTAGGGTGAAAACTGGCCGAGGATAACCACGGCCCCGGTCAACTCCTGCCTTCGCCCTTCCCTCCATCATGGCCGAATGGAGGAAGGCCTGCAGGGTAGGCGCGGCTGTCGGAGTTCGCTGTGGCCGTCGCGGCAAGCGGGCTCATGTGCTCAGTGTCCGTCTCGGTTGTGTGACAGTGACGATGAGGGCGAAGTTTGGGTTAACTTAGGCACCTAACTTGCCGCTATCCTTCGGCTCGACGGAAAACGGATCGGTGGTCATCACTGGAGATTTTGGGGTTTACCCCATCCCTTATCCTTCAATAATTTGGCACGATACATTGCTCTCAGTGACCTGTTGGATAATTGCGTTGGTTCGAGATTGAGGGACGGCCAACATTGCGGAGCAAGCTGGATCTCACGAGGATTCCCACATTTGACCCTCTAACGGTGTGGGCCATGCCGCTGCATCTTTCAGTATGTCATGAGTCCCTTGAGTGCCTGTTCACTGCCTTGCCTAGCTACGGTAGGTATCATCGATGCGTCCAAAAAGTGTGAGTGCGGTGCATGCGAGAACCGAATTGTTCTAGAGATTCGGCCTCATGATTGAGAGCTTTATAGCCCCTTTTGAGCACTCCAATCACTTTGGGGCCGGACGATGGAACTTCACACTACCTTTCACCGGTTCTGTAAAGATTTATCAAGCCCACCATCACATGGCTTGGCATCGGTACTGCGGTAGCTATGGTAAGATCTCTCCTCCGGCCCGAACGTTGCCGCTTCTTGCCATATTCTCCGTCCCTCCATCATCTGTGGAATGTGGCGCCTTCGCCAGGCTTTCCAATAACTAGCCGTTCAATGGCCTTGAGTTTGCAATCCAGGTCTTGGCGGCAATACCGGATGTACATGTACTGTGTAGTGTACACTATGCAATGCGTGCTGCTCGATGACAGCACGCTGACGGAAAACAGCAGCCGAGGGTTCAGTTCGACGGTAATCTAACCTGCCAAGGTTACATTGCTAGCGACCGGATGAACTGCGTCTTCACCGTGGGCTCGATCCTTCGATTCGTAGGGTTGCGTTGAGCCCAACCGGTGAGGCTCCTCCTCACTTAGCTGCATAAGCCTGGGCTGAGCTCACCAGTTTCTGCCGTTCTAAGAGCAACATGGCCGATGTCCGTTATCCTACCTAGGTACCTACTGTGTGTATGATAACCCAGACATGGCTTTCTTGTAAGTTCAGCTGATCCTGCCACCTTTTGACCAATATAGGAAACTTTACTAACATCTTTAAAGGTAGCTACTCCGGTACCTTACGTCTCCAGTGACGTTAACTGGGCGCACAAGCACATATACACACACCGACGGGCGAGACCAAGTTTCAGCGCGGAGGTGTGATGGCAGAGTTTGCCTGCATGTGGGAGTCCTTATTTGAATAGATACTGTCAAAAGGCCCACAGGCCTGATGCGGGCTGCCAATGGCCATCCTCCATCTTTTAGCGTCTTATGTCGCGAGAGCACCATCACTCCTTCTAATATGGAGGTTTGACTAAGTAGGCAGCAGCAGCAACTGTCTAAGGCAGTTAACTAGATAGGTTCCTAGAATCTCTTTTGTTCTAGTTGGAGCCTGTTGAGAAGGATATCGGCAGTTGTACCGCAGCTTTCTCGCGTGACCAATACAGTCTTTCTTTTGAAATATGATCGACTCAGAGAGCTCGAGACTTAGAATCTAACATATGCCCTCCGCCGCGCCCTGGGAAGATATTAGCAGTGAATCCTTAGGTTCTTATGACCGCAGTCTGATTTATAGGTTTATTGAGTAGGCAAGTAATAGTTTATTAAAAGATAAATCTTCTAGTTATAAATATTTATATAATAGAGTTTTTAACTTAAATAAATACTAAATATAAGTATTAAGATACTAAATATATAAAAAGAGAGTATAGCTAAGAAAAATACTTTAATATTGAGAAAAGTTATTTATATAAGCAATATATAAGCTATATATACTATATTATACTTAGAATAAGTATATATACTGATTTTCTAGTTAGTTTCTAAACTTTAACTTTAGCTTTTATATCTACCATACTTATATATTAAACTAACTAACTTAGATACTTTATCTTAAATAGTACCTTAATTAGTATAATCTATCTATATTTACATATCTATATTAAGATATATATAGAGTAAGGAAGGTATCTGAAGCCTAATTTATAATACATACGATGCATAGTAGCGTCCAGAAGAGTCGCTCCAAATGCGAACCTCTTAAGGCCAACTATGCACCTATGGGCCTAGAGCTCAGAGAGTTTCTCACGTTACAGCGAACTCACAATTCTCTCCACTCATTCATCCTCTTCCAGCCTCAGGTCTTCAACTTCTCGCAGCTGTCTCAATTTCCAGCTGTTCCCTTGCAGCCCGAATCACGGCGCTCATTTGGGTTGTTGCTTGGTGCAGTTGGTTAGCGGGACTGTGTACCTGTGGTACCTTAAGGTAACTTTGACGGCGACAGTAATTTCGATACAGTAAGGTATTGGCCACCCCTCGAGGCTGGGCCTGGCTGGCGCCCCCGGAAAGCTTCCAGCCAGCACTCTGAATCTCTCAATCCCGCCGCAACAGCTTGGGTTGTCTGCACAGAGCTTCTGCCATCAGCCCACCAAAATCTTTCTCCAACCCCCAACTTTTCCCCCTTCCCGGTCGTCGTTCTACCTACCACTTTTGCGCCGCGGTAATCAGGGTACCTGCACCGCGCTCCTCTACCCACAGACGCACCGACGCACCGACGCACCGTCTTATTGCGCGCGCCTCTCAACGCCATCATTTGGAGTTTTTCCCTCGGATTGGTCTTCGCTGCGTACCAACCACAGAATATCGGCCCCAGCACGCAAAGCTTCTCTTTCATTCCCCCTGCGGTACCCGACAGCTTCTCCACCAGCTGTGGCCTCGCACGCTGCGCGTTTCCACTCGTTGTCATAACTCGATCAGCGCGATCGTCGCTCCAACTGTCTCCATCGCTGCGCTTGCGCTACATGCATCGCGAGGCATGAACGGGGATCTCAACCCGTCCAGCGCGTCTTCTGCCGCGCCCGCCAACAACGCGTTTGCCCCTCTGGCGTCGAACCGGACAAGTCCCTTTCCCGCGGCCGGCACCGCGACAAAGAGCACAATGGCCGTTCCGGCGTTTCTCCCGCCCGCGCAGCCCTACAGGGCGCCTGCAGCATCTCAACCCGCCTATGCGCAACCGCTTTCAGCCGCCAATTCGTTCGATCGCGACCTCAAGAAATCGCTGGGCAACCAGTCTTCTGCGACGCCCCCAACTCTCTCCTCGGCACTGATCCGGAAATTACCTCTTAACACTTCGGAAGAATCATTGCGCTTGATGATGGTCTTCTCCCAGGATCTCTGCGACGTCGAACTCTTGCCCGTGGAGCAGTCCGTCGATGCGGGTTTCCGATCTGCCGTTCTCAAGTTTAAGAGCCCGGCGGGCGCTCAGGAAGCAAAGAACATGCTTGACGGCAAGTCTAATATCTCGAATGACGCTGAAATGATTGTCGAAATTCTCGGCAGCTCAAGCCCCCCGGCACTAGGAAAGAGGTTTACGAATGATGCGATCATGACTGCCTCCGCTGCCGCCTCCTCTACCGTACCCTCGGCCCCCTCGTCAAGACAGGCATCCAGATTCAACGGAACTTTCCAATCTCTGGACAAGATCACGCCTCCCGTGGGCACCATGTACGGAGAGTTGGCCACTCATGAGGCCGGTGCATCGTACCAGAACATTTTCGGGCCACAGTCACCAATCGGGAACCATCTCGCGAACGGCGCCCATCCCACCAGTAAATCACTCATCGATTCTGTCGATGACGACGAGACCAAGGAGCTGCTGGAGGACCCTGTTGGCTTTGCAGAGAACGGTCCGCAGCGTCGTCAGACAGTGCCTCAACTGCCTATCTCGCGTATGGCCAGTTTGTCACTGAGTCCCACTCCGACCCCTCCCAACGGCCACACTCCGATGCCCTACTACAACCATCTAGGCATGGGATCACTATCCGGGCTCTCAAACACCATGTCTCCGACGGCGATGGCCGGCCCCGGAATAGGGTACAATCCGCAGACACCGTACCGGATGAACAACTTCCCTCCCGCCAATCCCGCGGATCAAAATCCGCCATGTAATACACTTTACGTCGGCAATCTTCCTGTTGATACGTCAGAGGAGGAGCTCAAGGCCATGTTCTCGAAGCAGCGAGGATACAAGCGACTGTGTTTCCGGACCAAGCAGAACGGACCCATGTGTTTCGTCGAGTTCGAGGACGTTACTTGCGCAACGAAGGCTTTGCACGAGCTCTACGGAATGCCGCTCCACAACAGCGTCAAAGGTGGTATCCGTTTGAGTTTCTCCAAGAACCCACTCGGCGTTCGTTCAGTCCAGAACCAGGGACAAAATGGACCGGGTGCCATGGGCGGCATGAACGGAATGCATCCCGGTACGACAAGTGGATTCACCACAGCAAGCGGCCCTCCGCCCGGTCTGACTGCTCCTCCCGGCCTGGGCATGAACCGCGGTGGATACGCGGCATCCTCTGGCCTTGGTGCTGCCGTGAATAACGTTTATGGCTCCCCCACTACCTCCCATGCACCAGGTAATCCCTGGGCCGGCATGTATAACGGAAACGGCCCCATGATGGCCGGCCCTGCCTCGGCTTTTCCGCCGTATATGATGGGCCGTTGAGACGGATTCAAGCGAGCAGCTGATACTTGGATGCGTTGACGGCTCACCTGGGACGAGACTGTTATTTCATCTCGCCTTGGCGCGTCTCGCTCTTCCTGCCTCGAGCCGTCCGGCTGGCCCCGTCTCCGTTTTCTCAATATTTGGCCCTTGGTCGTCTGCGGACTGCACCTCAACATTGCACTCATCGGTACACGGTCTGAGATCAGCAGTTTTCTCTTTTTTTCGACATGGCCATTCGAGGTCTTGCGAATTTTTATTGTGTCCTTTCGGTTGTTGCATCTGTCGGCCTTCTGACTTAATCTTGCAGCGGAGCATCGGATTCTTAGAGGTTGCCTTTTTGATCCTCTCGGGCGTTGGGAGAAAGCACTCTTGTTTTGGGATCCCTGGTGTCGCGGCTGCCTATCCACCTTGCTTTTTGCGCATACACCGTCATGACAAGCAAGGGATAAGGTCGGGTTGAAGGCGATAGGGGAATATCATGGCCTACTGGCGTCACATCGGTTTAACATCATCATCGTCATCACTCATCATCATCATCAGGTCATCATGACAAGAAGGGAGCATAGCACGCGGCAGAGGTCTCTTTTGCGGCATTAGGGATCCGTTGGAGTTTTGGCAAAGGCAGCGTGGTGTACACGGAAGACTGCTGGAGGAGGGGGGTTGATTTTGTCCGGCTGCAGACAGACACTCAAATAAGTCCGTTGCCGCTGAGGAGATTTTCTCTATTTGGGAAGACGCTCCACCGGTCTGCCTACGACGACAAACTCCGGCTCTCTAACGGCGGGACGAATACGACCGGTTATAAAGTCATCGGCGAACGAGGGAAAGATGATGAAAGAAAAAAAAAAGACGGGCAAGCAACATGGGGAACATCATGTCAAGGGGACAAAGAACGCACAGGCGCATCTGAGATACCATCAAAACACGGGAAGGGCGGGCTGATATAGCACTGGCGCTTTTACACACCATCGGCAAAAGAGGTTACATGGAGGGTTGGTTTTCTTCTCGCCGGGCCCGGCTTCGTTTCATTTGGGCTCCATGGACGGCTGAGCGTTTCGAGATGGCATGGTCGCCATTTTCTGCACAACTTCTCCAATTTGCGTTCTCATTTGACGGCTCTTTTGTTCTTTAACAGCGGACGCTGTCGCGCCTGTGGGCTGAGTTGCGAGTCGTCTCGAAAGGGCATTAACCCTCACGAGGGGATTCACGACCCCCTGGGCATCACGGCGATCTTGGTGTTGCATGTGCCATGGCACTAGTTTGCTGTTTTTCTCATGAGCGGATTATCATAGCAGTGGTGTTTCTTTGGTCCGGCCGAGTCGTGCTTATTCATCGTTCATCGCGGGGCCTGTTGCTGATGTAAAACGGTTTATTGGGAGGATACCTTTGGGATTTGTGGGCTGTGTTTGGTTGATTCCCATGGGCACTGTGGCAGATGCATGAGGGGAGTCGGAGTTCTTTTCGGTCGACTATCTGATGGAGTTTTTTCTCTGCTTGTCTCTTTTCTCATGTCAGGAGCCGGCAATGGATGTCCGGAGCTGTATTGGATGAACGATGGGTTGCTAAAAGGCCTTCCTATCTCCATGTCTAGGTACTTCGTATAGAAGACAAAGGGCTTTGGGGAGGGTTGTGTCGGCTCATCTACACCCATACATTTCCCGGTCCTTGCTGTTACCGGGGACTCTTGACTTAATGTGTAGCCGTTAGCGTGGTCGAGATAGATCCACCTGGTTCTTCGGTCATAGGGCCCTCCATCATTCATGAAGCACTAATCTCCCACTTTGCTACCCTTCGACCGGTTCCTCCGTGGTGGCTTACATGTGTTGTCAGAATGACACCGAAAAAGCGGGAGCCCTAAGTTATAATGTTGCAGGCGCTAAGAAAACAGGGTTAATTGCTACGTACAGTACGTAACCAAGTTGACCACCTGAACGTACCTTATGTATGTCCTGTCAGGGAGGGTCCTCTCTAACCCCCTGAACAGCTGTCAGAGTCTTTCGGCAGCGTCAAACAGTCTCCTGTTAAACACCGGTCACGCCGAGTTGGTCGAAGCCTCTTGCCGGAATGGGCAGTGCGATCTGACGCAGCCGTCTGAGGAAAATCCCACCTCGCTACCTTAAGTTGACGACTCGTTAGGCAGGTTGTAAAGAAGGGTCCATTTACAGGCCAGCAAACATGGGAAGATAGCAATTGTCTTAAAGCGCTCCTTGGTATCCTTGAGAATACAGGATTTTCGGGTATCCCAAATCCCAAACACTCCAGCTGCAAACATTTCTCTGGTGGTACTTCCGTAACACGGAGGCTTCGTAGTATATTCGTAACTACGTTGATCCGGAGAGGCGAGGCTCGCTAAAAGGCGAAGAAGTTTTCGAAGACATCGCATATCTCCCCAGGACCATCATACCCATCCAACCAAGCGTAGCAAAGTCCCTTATATCCTCCGCCACCCCGTAACATATATTCCCCATAGATCCCTCACCAACCCTAACCAACCTCTCAACCCCCGCATCAGATTCAACATTGACAAGTACCTCCACACGAAAACCTCCACCCGCTCATAATCATGCCCATACACCTCCCACACAGCCTGCCTCCTCTCGCCCTCCCGCCCCCCTTCGCCCTCCACGAATTTAAACCCGCCGTCCGCCTCGCCCACAGCATCGTCACCATTGCAAGGCACGCCGACAACCCTCATCCTAGGCCCAACAAGCAGCGCCCTGCCCCGGATGCCCTCATCCGCCATCAGCCGCATCGCGGCATCGACCACATCCTCCAGCTCGGCCTTGGCCCCGCCGGCGAGCGGTGCCAGCGCGGCCTTGGGAAGCAGCGTCGTGTCGACGAAGTAGGGTGTCAGCACGTTGACGCGTATGGCCCCGGTCGTCCAGGCCGTCCCGCGCAGCGCGCGGAACAGGCCCATCACGCCGTGCTTGGAGACGGTATACTCGGTCTGGCCCGGCAGCGGGGAGAGGCATGCTATGGAGGAGATCAGGAGCAGGTGGCGGTCGCGGGCGGAGCCGGGGGAGAGAGTGAGGTAGAAGAGTGCCAGGTGGGTGGTGTACGTCACGCCGGTGAAGTTCACGGCTAGGACTTTGAGGGCTGGTGGTGGGGGTGGGCCGGCGGCATCATCGGTGTCGAGTGAAACCGAGAGGTCGAAGACGCCTGCTGAGGAAGCGTTGGGCTGGTTGCCTCTCTCGACGATACCTGCCCCTGCGACGACGGCGTCGATGGAGCCGGTTGGGGAGGAGGCGGCCGCTGTTCGGAAGAGGGCGACTTGGTCTGTCTAGGAGGTTACGTCGCAGTGCTGGTAGGTGATGACTTGATCCTGGGTGGCGGAGGGGGAGCCGCGCAGCTCGGCGACGAGTTCCTCCCTGACGCGGTCGTTGACATCGCCGATGATCAGGTGGGCACCATACTGAGCCCAGTGACGGGCAAAGGCTGCGCCAAAGCCGGACGCGCCGCCCGTGATGAGAATGGTCTTGCGGGCGAGGGTGGACGTGTCGTACGGCTTAGTGCAGTCAACGGGGGGTGACAGGTTGATCATGTCGACGACGCTCCAGGGGTCGTCTCTGGAAGGGGCGGCCATGTTGAGCTGCCTATGAATATGTTAGTAAAACTGTATGAAGTACTCGTCTCGATTCAGACTGGATCGTGTTGTTCAGCGGTTGCATGTCTGCCCCTGAGTGAACCAGTTCGGCCTCACACCCGCGCTGGTCCGCCTATGACTGCAACTTGCACATCATCTTCCTGGCCGGGTCCCTCTCCGGCCCGCGAGTCTGACCCTGATGTGTAAGAGTAAAGGTGCATCTCACCTTGATGTCCAAACAGGCTTGACTGCCCACATCAAGCGGCTCGTCAGCGGAGATACAAATACACAAAGAATGAGTTATCAACGCATGACAACTTCAAGATGCTCGACTCAGTAAGCACCACCACCTCGCAAAAAGGTAAAAAAAGACAACACACGCATTTCGGTGCTAAGTGCGCTGTTAACGACATGGCAAATACTAGTAATCCTTGTCAGGCCAACGAGCTAGTGCGCACAGGAAAGCCAAGCTAGTGATGAGGCGCTCTGGGAATGGTCTCGATGCTGTCTCCGAGGAACATGTTGAGGCGCGTTACATGGTGCTTTTGCAGGGGGCAATGGCTGAATCAGGATGGAGCTGAATGGCTGGCTGAGGCGGTCTTGAGCCGAAGTCGTGCAACGCTCTATGTCCTGGGGAATGCAGCTTTTCGAAGTCCGCCTCGGCCCTTGATGGAACTTTTCTCACCTAGTATCACAAAGTGACAGTATGCCATGCAGATGCCGCTTTCCTTACCCAGGAATATCTTTCACCGACTTTGCCAGTGTTCAGTCATTTCGGTGGGGGGTGTTCCTGGAGGCTTTTCTGGACCTGTGGTGGTGTTTCTTCAACTGACTGATCTGCTTGGCCCAGGAACCCGCTCCACATAGCCTTTTATAAGAGGGTGATACGAGCTTGAAACAGATCTGGCATCGTGCACGGTCTTTGCCACATGGGAAGCCTGCGAGACGGCGACATTGGATGGCGCGCAAGGAAAGAGAGGAGACGCGTGGGATCGGTGTCAGGAAAGGGTTCTGAATCTGGAAGATGACCAAAATCTGAACAGACCTTTGCCACGCCCGCGTGGAGAGTCTCGGCCTATGACACTTGGCATGGAATTGGGTGTATGTGCCTTTCGACTTCAAGGCAACACTGGTTGCGATGAATGTGGTCTCTTTCCAACCTATCCAAGCGCTTGTGCCCTTCAGCCCTCAGAGAGACAGCCGCAGTGGATATCCACGTGTACATGTCCAGGGCCCTTGCGGCACCTTGTCGAGGATGAAGTCAGGGGTCTCAGGGGAGTGGAGAGCTGCCCCTGCTTTTGGGGCCTCCCGGGCCCATGGGCCCATGGGCCCATGGTCACCCCACCAGCTCCGATTGCGGGGCACAACCTAGCGCCCAGTGGCGGGGCATCGAGCCGGATGGTGAGCCAAAAAGTTCAAAAACACCGAATCTAGATCGGGAAGACTGACTCACCTCTCTGGCGATATATTTCCTATATTCCTCCTGTGCTGGAAGCTTGACCGTGAATACTACCTTACGGTAGACAGTCCATTCGCACCACAGAAATCGCCCAGCATGTCTCAATTACCCACAAAGAACTGCGGTAAGCTTCCGAGACTGAGCGAAGTTTTACCCCGCTGGGAGGTATTGCCTGATGATCAACTGACTGACGACGCGACTCTTCGCAGGCGTCCTGGGCTGCACCGGCTCGGTCGGCCAGCGCTTCATCCTGCTGCTCCAGCAACACCCGTCCCTGCGCCTCGTTGCCGTCGGCGCATCCTCACGATCCGCCGGCAAGAAGTACCGCGACGCCGTGAGATGGAAGCAGGCCAGCCCCATATCGCCCGAGGTCGGCGACCTGGTGGTGCGCGAGTGCAAGGCAAGCGAGTTTGCCGACTGCGACATCGTCTTCAGCGGCCTCGACAGCGACGTGGCCGGCGAGATCGAGAAGGAGTTCCAGCAGGCGAACCTGGCCGTGTTCTCCAATGCGAAAAACTACCGCCGCGACCCGCTCGTGCCGCTCGTCGTGCCCACCGTCAACCTCGACCACCTCAATCTGATCCCGCACCAGCGCAAGACGCACGGGCTGAAGAAGGGCTTCCTGGTGTGCAACAGCAACTGCGCCGTCATCGGCCTGGTCATTCCCTTCGCCGCGCTGCAGGCGCGCTTCGGCAAGATCGACACCGTCTCGGTCGTGACGATGCAGGCCGTGTCCGGCGCCGGGTACCCCGGTGTAAGCAGCATGGACATCATGGATAACGTGGTGCCCTTTATCTCGGGCGAAGAGGACAAGCTCGAGACGGAGGCGCAGAAGATCCTGGGCGGCATCAACGCCGATGCGACCGCCTTCGAAGAGCAGACCACGCTCCGGGTGTCGGCCGCATGCAACCGCGTCCCTGTCATGGACGGTCACACAGCATGCGTGTCACTGCGCTTTGCCCAGCGGCCACCGCCAACGGCCGAGCAGGTCAAGGAGGCCATGCGCAGCTATGTCTCCGAGGCGCAGCGGCTGGGTTGCCCTTCGGCGCCTGAGCCGCCCATCAAGGTGTTTGATGAGCCTGACCGGCCGCAGCCGCGCCTCGATCGTGACTTATCCAAGGGCTATACCGTCAGTGTTGGTCGTGTCAGAGAGGATGAGAGCGGCATCTTCGACATCAAATTTGTCGCTCTGAGCCATAATAGTAAGTGGTCTCGGACTTTTGAGAGTGTCTCAATCGGAACCTTCGCTTGCTAACGTCGTTGTAGCCGTCATCGGTGCTGCCGGCTCATCCATCCTAAATGCCGAAGCCGCTGTCCTCAAGGGCTTTATCTGAGTGGATGTAACCATGACAGCATGTGCATGCATTCAGCACCGGCGTTGAGGTACAATGGTGAAGAGCCCGCTGCCGTGATTATGTGATTCAAGGGAAAGCCATGTGGTGAGACCCCGGGTTAGTTGACTCCCATAGAAAGCAGGTATCAGGCCGGCCGGTTCGGACAATGTACGCATACTGGGAGCCGGTTGCTCGTGGTGACAGGGATCGGTCCGTGACTGGCTGCGGAATATATATCCGTGAGACCGATACCACGTCGACGGTTCAACCCCGCGATCCGAGGTGCGAGGTCTAGGTAGAAACATAGACAGTCGGTCATCTGTGGAACCGCCGATCGGACGGAGGCGTCTTCAACTGGCAAACCGGTCTCGCCATAAGGCTCAGGGTACTCTCGAACAAGTCGGTGTGCGATAGTGATGCTCAGAAAGCTTCTGTGTGACAAGCTTGCTCCTGTGTGGTTCCGGTTGCGTATATCGAGGTCCCCGTCGACCAGACGGAGGTTGACATGGGGGCTAGCCGGGGCCGGGTGCCGGAGTTCCCGGAGACGGGCCGGGGTAGCGATTCGCGGACAACTACGGCCGGTTAGGCTAGGCACGCGCGAAAACACAGTCCCCTTCGGAGCTCGCGATGTGCCACAGCAGGGTAACGTTCGCTTTGGACGGTCTTGGGTAGCTCCTCGATACGCAGGCAACTCTCCACAGCAGGACGCCGAACGGGCTAACCCAGCAAAACGGAACCTGGGGTGGAGATTTGGATCTGAGACAGACGTATATCTTCAGACGCGCGGAAAGGACGCTTGGAACCAGCGGTGTCCGATGAAAGTGTGCTTGAATGATCGCCCTCGAGGTCCGGGGTGGCAGAACCTGGAACCGGCTCTGTTCTTCGCTTTCGCTCAACCTCGAAGCAAAGTTGAAACTGGAGCGCTTCATGCCATCTAGATCCTTGAAAGCCACAACCTGGCCTGTTCTCTCCATACCAAGTGCAGAGTCTGAAGCGTAGACTCCAGTCGGTCCAATTGCTTGTTGGCGACGAGTCTAAGGAAACATTGCAAGTGTTGGCCCGTGTTAGGTAGATGACATTTGGATGCAGATGATGGATCTGCTCATCGATGCGACCTGCTTCCTCATCCACGGCCCAACCACAGAGCTTGGGCCGATAAACTCCAGCCCAAACAGCGGCAGAAGCTTTGTTTTTTGTAGAACATCCGAGCGACCAAGCACAGACAGCCCCGTTCCGGGTTAGGTAGCAACGGTCTGCTGTTCCGCAACGGTTTGCTGTTCCGCTCCCGTTCCACTTCAGGCCATTGGTCGCGCGATCCCTGTAGGTGCTTCCCGGTTCCATGTAGGTCCCTGTAACCGTTACGTAGCGTGCCCCTAAACTTGCACCTCGGACCTCCCATCAATTCTCAACCCCGCGGCTTCAACAGATAGCTCTGGAATACCTTATTACAGTCGACAACAAGCCCGACTGCGTCAATTCTTATGCGCCATGTCGGCAGAAGAGGCAACAACAGCGGTTCACGAAAATGGAGCCACAAACCAACCCGCAGCGGCGGTGCTCAGCGAAGAGACAAAGGCGCAGGTGCAAGAGGTTTTGACATCAGAGGTGCGCGGTCCGGCTCCATCATCACCACTTCGAATGCGCTTACACTGCCCGTTCAGATCGGCATATCGGTGATGCTCAACCGGCTAAAGCAGAGCATCTCCTCCGTAAAAGTATGCAGCCGCCACGTTCCCGAGCCCGTTGTGCACCTGCTGACCTCTGGAGCACAGGAGTTTGCCCAGTTCCTCAAGAAGCGCTCCATCCTGGAAGACGAACACGCGAATTCTCTCAAGAAGTTATGCAGGGCGTCGCAGGACAGCATCCAGCGCGGAGACCACCGGGGCGGCACTTTCGGCAAGGCATACGAGGAGATGATGGCCGTCCACGAGCGCATGGCCGACAACGGGTTACAGTTCGCCATGTCGCTGCATCAGATGTCTGAGGACCTGAACGAGCTGGCGAACGTTGCCGAAAAGTCCAGGAAGGGGTGGAAGCAGAGCGGACTAGCTGCCGAGCAGAAGGTGGCCGAGCTCGAAGCTGCGATGCGCAAATCCAAGACCAAGTATGATGCACTGGCCGAGGAGTACGACCGCGTCCGCACAGGGGACACGGCGGGCCGCCAGGGTGGGAAGATGTTTGGCTTCAAGGGCCACAAGTCGGGCGCCCAACATGAGGAGGATCTGCTGCGGAAGGCTCAGGCGGCAGACCAGGACTATCAGGGCAAGGTTCAGGTAGCTGCGGCGGAGCGGAGCGAACTGGAGACGAGGACCAGGCCCGAGACGGTACAGGCGCTTCAGGATATTGTGAGGGAGTGCGACTCGGGACTGGCATTGCAGATGCAGAAGTTCGGTACGGTTTCCTGAGCCAAGAGAGGTTGAAGGCGCGGAAAACTGACGGGTCCGCAGCTTCGTTCAACGAGAAACTGGTGCTCAGCAACGGCCTCGCGATCAGCCCCCTAAAGCATGGGTCCGACTCGCGGAGCTTGCGCGAGAGCATCCTCGCCATCGACAATGACAGGGACCTCAGCGAGTACCTGAGCAGCCACCACTCTAAGCTGCCGCCAAGGACAGGACCACCGAAGTATGAACGCAATCCTGTAGGTCTCGTTCCTTCTTCCACGGAGCCTCGAATGCAGCTAACGTGGCCAGGTTCTTGACACGCAGCATCGAACGGGCACTGCCACTCAGAACCCGCAACCGCAACAAGCGGCGAGTGCTGTCCAGAACCAACCACCGCCGTCAGGCATCTTTCAGAATTCCAGGTTAAGTACCTTCTCTGACCCTGCCGTTCCCCCACCACCCCAGGGGTCCATGGGTCATAGCCATGGTCAGAGTATGGGTTCGCTTCCATTGCTCGGCGGTCCTCCGCGGCCGTCGTCACAACCACAGCATGAGAGAAGTTTTAGCCACGGAAGCGCCATTAACCAAAGCAATGGGCCGGGCCAACAATATCGGGGCTCTGCACCGCAGCAGCAACAATCCCAAGCGTCTAGCAGTAGATTCAACAGCTCATACAGCTCTCCCACCTCCCAGGGGCCGCCGCAGCTCGGGGCTCTGCCTTTCCAGACTGCTCAGCCCCAACAATCTCAGTCATCAGCCTACGCACAAGCACAAGGCACTTCAGGTTCCAGCGCTCCCCAACAGGATGCAACAATGGGGTCTCCCCAGGCGCAGAGACAGTCACCGCCAGCAGCGCCACAACTGGCTCCGTCACGTCCGATGTTTGGTGTCTCTCTCTCTGCGCTCTATGAGAGAGATGGGCTGGCGGTACCGATGGTGGTGTACCAGTGTATTCAAGCCGTGGATCTGTTTGGCCTGAATGTTGTGGGCATCTACCGCCTGTCTGGCTCAGTACCGCATGTAAACAAGCTAAAGCAGCTCTTCGATACCGGTACGCCGAACATGTCGTCTTCTGTACTCTTTTTCCCGCGATTAGCTAACTTGGCCTAGACTCCCGCTCAAGCAATCTCGACTTCCGAAACCCAGAAAATTTCTTCCACGACGTCAACAGTGTCGCCGGGCTGCTCAAACAGTTCTTCCGAGATCTGCCCGAACCCCTCATGACGCGGGAGAACTACTCGGCCTTCATCGAAGCAGGCAGTAAGTCCTACCTATACATTTCAAGCCAGTTTCCTTACCCATCAGAGACCTAACCGTGCCGACCAGAAAACGAAGACGACATCGTCCGCCGTGACTCCCTCCACGCCATCATCAACAGCCTCCCAGACCCCAACTACGCGACACTCCGCGCGCTGACGCTGCACCTGCACCGCGTCATGGAGAACTCAGCGACAAACCGGATGAGCTCGCAGAATCTGGCCATCGTGTTCGGTCCGACGCTGATGGGCACGGCGCCCGGGTCCAACATATCAGATGCGGGCTGGCAGGTCAGGGTGGTGGATACTATTTTGCGAAATACATATCAGATCTTCGATGATGACGACTAAGTCAGGGTTTGACGAGGAGGAGCATGGAAATCCCGCTGGTGGTGGGGTGTAATAGTGACGTGGCGCCCGGTCCAAACGACGAAACGAGGAGGGCGAAAAGAAGCATTGCTACCATGGTAGGAGGCTATAATGATCTACGCTTGCCTTGCCTTTACTGACGTTGTATTTATCAGCAGCATGTTTCCAAAAGTTGGTGTATCTCGGATCGCATAGGGTTCTTAGCAGGTGGCTCATATTGACTATGTCCTAATAACAGAAGGCCAGTGGCGGCCCCCTTGGAGTGAATCAACATAATGCGATTTTACCAAATCTGTTCGTGTTCTGCTGTGTAATCTAGTCGGGCATGGCACACCGTTTGCGTCAAGACATCTGGCTGTTCTCCAACAGTGCTGGATGCCGAGTGAGCATGAAGCCCAAACTACCTTACCTTAGCCGGGGTGGCAAGCTTGCCCACTTGCCAGAAGATATAAAATAAATGGAGGCCACATATGGCGGACGATGAAAAGCAATAGAGCTAGAGGAGAGAGGCAGAAAAAAGAACAAAGCAAACTCCTTCGGGAAGGCTCGAACTTCCAACCTCCTGATTAACAGTCAGACGCGCTAACCAATTGCGCCACGAAGGATTTAATGTGTTTTAGGTTGTAGAAATATTTCTTGATAAGGGGCTAGCTTACCATCTCGCATTTGCATTTCTAATTCAGACAGCTACAAAACCTGAATGCTGCCATGCCATACCAAAGAGGATGCCAAACATTACTTGACTCAAGTAGGCCGGTTTGTTATATATATTTTATTGCGCCTCGTTAGATGTTGGAAGTTGCAGACGAGCGACAATGCTGGTGACCTCGCTTCTTGCGGTGATGTTCTTTCCGGGAAGCTTTCTAGCATCCATACAATATTCCGCATGGATTGGTGTAAATAAGAAGCTGACGGGGAGAATATGGTAACAGTAGTATGTGTTGAAAACCTCGGACCGAGATACTGTTGTGTTTCCGCCTCGTCCGGAAGCCAAAGAAAACCGCTTGCACTATCGATTTAGGCCCGGTTTTCTGACGCCCTCCACTAGACGGGCCTCGATGGCGTCGCAGTCATCGAATCGCAACACCTTGAGCGTGAAAAGGTCAAGTACCTTATGAATCCAAACATCAAAGAACAGATCATCAACAGAAACGCAGTATTCCCCATGTACAGTACAATCTATATCCTTTCCCGCGACCTACACATACGTGTCTACAAGGGCGCCTGCCACCTCATGTTAATCTGTTTTCTCCTCACCTGCCTTACCGTCAGCAAACCTTTTTCTTTCCACAACATCACACATTGCATAACAAGAGAGGACAACGGGTGAGTGTACTTACCACTGGAGCGAGTAGAACAACTCCCAACGCAAGCGCCGCCACCGTCCCCACCAGCGCCAACTTATTGAACCCTTTACCAAGGATATCAAACAGGAAGCTCGGCGCGACCCTCGTCCCAAAGACATCGATACCATACGCAAACACGAGGCTGGTGCTCTCGACGATAGCCGGCGCTGTGACGATCTTCTCGACGCCGAGCACGTCCCTCTCGTGGGTGATTACACTCTTGGGGTCGATCTCGATGGCCGGGTGGTATTTCATCAGGCCCTCCTCGGCTTCGGCGGGAGTTGGGTCGCGGCCGACGGGACGGCGGGGCTCGAGGACGGCACGCGGGATGCCGACGATGCCGTGCGACTCGGGCAGGTAGGCCAGGACCTGGCGGGAGGTGATGCCCTGCCTGGTCTGGGTGACTTTCAAGGCGGACACGGGGGCGCTGAGGACGTAGGACTGCGAGACGACAGAGGGACGGGTGATAGCTCCTGTGGGGATGTCGATGGGGTCGAAGGAGGAGAATGTGGCGTCGTCGCCGAGCGGGCCGCGATTGTTAGGTTCGTGGCTCTCGTAGAGGTCCGAGACGACCATCTGGTAGCCTTTGATGGTCTGAGCTGTGTTGTCGCGCACCGCATACTGGCCGAAATAGGTGCAGACGAACCAATTCTCGGCCATGGCGCACTCGATGGGCTTGGCGAGGTCGACGCCGTCGTATTTGGACGAAGAGAGGATTTGGCCGGAAACGGTGTCGAGGAGGTAGACGGTGAGGGCGCGGGAGCTGTCGTTGACAGCGGCGACGACGAGAGTGTTCGGGTTGAGGTACTTGTATTTGACCCTGCGATCGCCGAGGACCCGGCCGATTGAGGCGACAGGGTCGTGGGGTGGTCGGCTGGCGATGCTGACAATCCTCTGTCCCTGAGGCGGGTTGAAGGTCCAGGAAGTGGACTCGAAGGAGCTTGTGCCGTTGGGGACGAAGACAACTCCCTTCAGCTCCCCAGCCGTACCACGCGTGACAACTGTCGTTCTTGGCGCCACATGAACGGGGAGCTCACCGATCTTTCCACCGCGGCCGATTCGAAGGAGCCTTTGCTGTCCGGAGTAGGTGTCAATAAGAGCGGTGGCCTGTGTTGTCGCTTCCGGACTCGGGCCCTTGGCCTCGATGACGTCGCCAGTGTCTGCTTTCAGGACAACAAAGTCGTTGTTGGAGCCGAGAATCGTGACGTGCCCTGTCGAGTCGTGCACCTGGATTCCCTTGACATCCCAGCTGCTGCCTTTTGGAATCTTAAACGCCCTCTTGCTCCACACTATTCTGCCGTGGTTGCCGACATCAAGGCCGTACAGCATCGCACGCTTGGTGGCCAGAATGACCAGCTTGTGGAAACCGAAGGTATCCCGCGCCAACTTACCGGATGGCACATCAGTGCCGAGAATACTGCTCCTTAGCCGCGAGGGAACCGTGTCAAGCCAGGCCGGGAAATACCGGAGGTCATGGACATGGCGCTTGACCCGGTGGATGTAGGCGTGGAGGGGATTGCTATGCGCCTCCTGTTCGAGCGTCCTCGCCAAGTCCTCGCTCTCGGGGATCTCAGCAAAGGTGGCAGCGACGCCTCCAGTCATGCCCTCGGGCCGGGTCCAGGCAACCTCGCCATTGCGGATCAGCACCCACTCGTCGGCATCCGTCACGGCTGCAGCCCTGACTGCATAGCTCTCCTCTTCGCCGGCCTTTTTAATAACCTCGGAAACACCGTGTAGCGCAGCCGCTCCCAGAGCAGCGCCCTTCAGGGGCCAGCGTCCCAGCACGCCATGGGACTGCGACGACAGCAGAATGACTTCGTCCTCGGTGATGCGGGTAAAGTAGACATTGGCGCCGTTCGAGCTGGTCGAGAAACCGCCAGATCCAGGAAGCATAGGCAGCGTATACGCCTTCGAAATGGTGTTGGTCTTGAGGTCGACATGGAAAATCTCGCCGCGATGCCCAGTTGCTGTCCTGCTGTGCACCAGAAAGTGAGGTCGCGACTGCACCAGATGCGGCGCGTGGATCTCAACCGCGACCGTACCCTCCGACAGTGGAAACTCCTGCCTGGTCTTCGTCCCCAGCACGTTCACCCGGAGCGTCTTCCGGGCGTCATCCGTCCAAGCGACAATCGGGGCAGCCGAGTTCGCGCCCACAAACATGACATCATCCTTGCCATGCACATCGGCCTTGGCCCCAATCACCATCTCATCCAGCTTCCTCCCCGTCAACGTATCCAGCACCGACACCTTGAGGTTATACGCACCAGGCGCGCCCTTGAGCGACACCACAAACACCCTCTCCACGTTGGTGCTCACCTGCAGCGGCACGTCGCGGGTGACCTCGCGAAACTCCCACACGACGCTGCCGTCCTCGGCGCTCAGCCTCTTGAGCACCGTCGCGCCGCGCTCCCCGCCCAGTTCCTCCGCACCCTCCTCCTCCTCAAACAGCACCAGCACATCCTTCCTGCCGGGCCCGCTCTCCGTCATCTCCATGACCTCCAAATCCCTGACGGGGCCACCCACCTCGACCCAGAACCGATTCCTCCCGCTGATCGCATCCCACGCGTGCACGGCCGCGCCATACCCGCTGACGACCCACCCTTTGTCCTCGCCTGCTCTCAGGAACCCACTCGGCCCCTTCTGATCACCCTCATCCCGGCGTGAGGAAATGACAGAACCCTTCAAATACTGCCGCCACAGGACCTCTCCATTCCCGGGATTGACCGCCCCCACCACGCCAACATCGCTTAGTGTATACAGCAGGCTTGCGCGGTCCTCCGGGCGCGGGCGGTGGAAGAAGGTGGTCTCGCGCTGCGGCAGGCCGAGGAGCAGGTGGTGGTAGTCGATGTGGTTGACCTCGTCGCGGAAGACGGCGTGGGCCGTTTGTGGGAGGGCGGCGAGGGGGAGGAGGGTTGTTAGGAGGAGGGATGAAAAAGGGGGTCGCATCTTCGTCGTTTTTGAACGATTTTGGATTGACGGGGGAGGGGGGAGGGCCGTAGACAGCCGCGCGCTGGGCTGTGCGTCGTTTGAATGGCCGGCGTTTTTCTCTTGGGACTGTTATCGCGTTGGTCGGCCGTGCTCCATTACCGAATCAATCGGAGGTGGCGCTCAATGTGCTGTTGCAAAACTTGCCTGTGGCGGCCGAGGAATGCGAGAGCTGCCCTGGAGCTTTGGGAGCTCACCAAGCTGCGGGATGGAGCTTCAAAGGGTGTGACGTTGAATCAAGCCTTGCTGTGGGCACCCCCGGAGGCGCTTGCCCCTGTCAACTGGCCCGCCTGGCCTTGGCACGGTGATGTGAACGAGATCATGGTCGATCACGGCGGCGGCAAAGGAATTTCTGAACGATGCTCGTATTGAGAATCGCGTATCGGCATGATTTGCACTACGGTAACTACGGCGTTTGTGAAACTGATGTTCATGACTTCCAAGGTCTCATGGGCCGCTAATTGGACAACTCTGTTTGCGACCGCTGTCCACTCCTGGTACATCGAATGCCTTGCACCCATACATTAGATACCTCAGAGATGTATATACAGTATGATCAGCGCTGGAAACCACCTAACATTGCTCCAAGAGTTTGAATGTCCTCCGCTTTGGTATCAACGCCAACATATAGTCGTACTGGTACTCCACAATAACCCCTTTACTGTGTAGCAGAGCCCACAGCTCTCCCCGCTTGCTCATCGGGTAGAGAACAAGATACGTGTGCCCGACGACTCAGCCCCAACAGTACAGCGGAAATAGGGAGATTTCTCTCCTCCATCCCTCGTCTTGACCGCCTTATGCCACGACATCCTCTTGTCCCATTGGCCTCTCGACCTTCATAGGCACGCAGCTCCATGAGCACCCCACTCTCAAGAACGGCACTGCCACCGCTTTGCCCTCCTCGCCTAATGCCGTGAACCGATCAGGGACGTTCTCGCGTCCGAGCACGTCAACCGTTGTCCGCCCGATGTGCCGAAATTCAACCCACTGCGCCACCGGGACGAGTGTTTGCCTCCCGCAAACCGAGCACTTGAGTCCCTTTTCGTGGTAGATATCTGCCGCCCTTTCAACCGCGGCTGCCAGATGTCTTGGCCGTTCACCCCCCTCGCGGAGCCATGCCATGACGACGTCCATTTGTCCCGAACCTACGCAGGCGCCGAGAGCCAATTCGAAGAGGGATTTCGCCCCTTTCGCATTCACGATCCTGGTGGTGCTCCGGGAGTGGAGCTGGAAACCTAGTTCCCTGGGCGCGGCGAGCTCAGTGAAAAGCTCCAACTCCAAAGTTGAGTCCTGAATGACGCTCGGTTTCAGTGCGGGGAGCGCGAAGCGGGAGAGGGTCGCGCCGGTGCTGTCCATGAACTGGACAGGCGTTCGGAATTGGACTCTAGTCGTGAGACCATACCAATCAGGTCTTACTTTGACATTCGGGCGAGGACCAAACGTGCCCTCTTCGTACTCGTTCGCGCCCCAGCTAATGAATGGCACGCTGTCCAAGTCGGGTTGCCAGAACCGGTTGGGCAGGAAGTTTAAGTTGCGGAGCTTGCTGCCTTTCTGGAGGAGCTCCAGAAACTCGCCAGGAAGGAATCGGAGGCTATTCTGGGCGATGTTGAGGTGTTCAAGGTTACTGAGTTTCGCAATTGCCGGCGGGACTCTGGTGAGCCGGTTGCCCCTCAGACTGAGAACAGTAAGGTGCTCGACGTTTAAAAGGGCGATTGGGAAACTTTGAAGGTGCGTGCTTGACAGATACACCTTGATCTGCGGGTCTCTCTGCTCGAAAGCAACGTCCTTAGCCACATTCGGTATCGGAGATATATCAGAGATCGGGTCGAGAAGGCCCTCAGGTATGGTCTCCAAAATCAAGCCACTGGAGTCGGCGAATTGGTTAGAGGAGGACATCAATAAACCGGACTGAAGAGGCCGGCTCACCTGAGATCGACCTCTTCGATGCCATTCTCAACGCAGGTGCGGATCCTATCATAAGCGATCCGCTCCGCCCACGTGGGCTGTGGCCGAGTCGGAGAGAGCGGCATCGTAGCTCGAGCCGGGGGCCGGGCGAGTGGTAATTTTGCGGCAGCGGGTTCCATTTCGACAGCATCGTCCGTATCGCTCATGGACCCATCCGTTCCCATCCAGACACCGCTGTCGAGCTGTCTCTTGAACTCTCGCTTTGGATGCTGGGCCGCATCGCTGACTTGCCTTGGCGGGGGGTAGCTTACGGGCGTCTCGTCACCCACACCTGAGTCCGACGATGCCGGGTGCTGATCAAACCAAGTACCCACGTATCGTCGCTTGCGGCGTCCTTGGTTTTGGTAGTTGTCCAGGGCCGGATCATCGTCACTGGAGAAAACAGCCGGGTCGCTGGACGTTGCTGAGTGCGGAGGAGAGAGCTCGGCCTTTCTGCCTCGTTTCCGTCTGTCGTGGACGGGGAGGGATTGGGGCAAACGAGGCAAAGTGGGTTCCTCTTCCTCCATCGCTGATTCGAGAGGAACCCAAGTTTGTTTGTTCTTTCCGATTTGCAGCACTTCCTTGGTCGAGGTCGGTAGAGGAGTGCGGGGTGGCACCTGAGGTTATGTACAGTACAAACTCGGGAAGCACACGCGCCTAGTATATAGTAAGAAGTTTGGCCCAAGACGCGACGGCCCGCACCAAAAGGAATGGAATTGGAGGGACGAGTGAGTGAGAGCTGTACGAAATTGAAACAGTTGAAACAGCAGATTCGGTGGGCAAAGGAAAACGTGGATGCAAATGGAAATGGAAAGTCGCTGCTGAACACAACGCGTCAGTCGGTCGCGTCTTGAAAGTCAACATCCCGTCACCACGGCCCCGCACAACCCCCCACAGCAACACCCTGAGCTAGTCCCAAATCGCATTAGCGCTACTGAAGCTTGGGCAATCCACTATTACCACTTCACATGGTCGTGATCCCTGCTCTGTTCACCGGGGCCAGTTTTCACACCGCATCCTCATGACCACTGGAGGATATTCCAGCTGGGAGCCCAGGGGAAAAGCTAGGTTGGCTAGACCTGTCATACGCATACCTTACTCTCCGGATGCAGCTAGGGTGGAAAAGCTACTTTTGATAACGTCTATGTAGCGTAAGTAATAAGGGAGCGTCTCTCCCATGAACTGAAGGTCTAGGACGCTGCAAATCCGCGAATTGCCAAACGTGACTTATTTGCCAGCAACAAGGAACTCATTCGCCAAGTCCGAAGGCCACCTAATGTTTATCGCAGAATGTCCCCTTCTATAACTGGCCTCCCTGTATCCGGCGTCATCCGCGACGCCGCTGTACGTTGACTCCACGTTCACTGCGGAGTCATGGAAGACGAGACCTGGTCGGCCAGCTCCATGAGCTCAAGCTCGTCTTCCTCTCCGAGGTCGTCGTCCATGGCCTGGTCGGCCTGATCGGCCATCTTGACCAGCTCCATTTCCTCGTCGGAGCCGAGGTCGTCGAACTCGGCCGTACCCGTACCCGTACCCCTACCGGCGCCCGCGCTCACGCCGGTGCCCGCGTCCTCGAGCTCATCGTCCGAGATATAGATGGGGGCCGACCCTCCGACCTCCCCTCCGACCATGGACGAGGCAGGCAGTCTCCACGACGAATTGGAAGCCAGCAGCTCGTCGTCCGAAGTCAGGTCGACGACGATCTTGTCCTTACCGTCCGCCGGACCGGGCAAGACAGCCGCGCCCATCGGGTTCTTCAACTGCCACTTCCTCGCCTCGCGCTCCCACTCCTCCACCTCGCGCCTCTTTTCGGCCTCATCTTTCGACTTCTTCTCCTGCATCTTGTTCCTGCCCTTCTTCCCCATCAAACCGCCAACAATGCCAGCGCCATAGCCATAGCCAGCCTCCTCATCCTCGTTCTCGTCCTCGTCGTGGGTCGGTCCGTTTTCGATCTCCAGCTTATAGCCGCATCCGCCCATCATCCCACCCTCCTGCGCGTTCCAGACTTTCTCGCACACCAGCACCCGCTCCCGCCAGTGGGAGGTCTCCCGGACCTTCTGCACCAGCCTGCCCTTCAAGCACTCCGGGCAGCCGTAGCGATGCGTGGGATTGTCTCTGGCTGTGCCGTTGCCCATCGAAATCGTCGAGGCACCAACACCAACCGGCGTGGGAGTCATGGCCATGGCCGTGTTTGTATTCTCATACATGTTGGGCGCCGTGGACTGGAAGGGGCTGACGGTGCCGGCGCGGAAAAGCTCTTCGCCACGAGCCGAAGAAGACTGCGCCCGAACTCGAGCCTCGGCCTGGGCCTGATGGAACTCAGGGTCCTTGAGGGGGTCGCTCTCCAGGACCTCCTGGTAATCGCAGTCCTTGACGTTGTTGTAGCGGTTGCTACACACGAAACGGAACTTGCCCTTGTGGGGCGAGTTGCCGTACGGGTTGAAGCGGCTGCGGATGCGCCGGCCGGGGCACTTCGGGCACGGTCCGTACTTCATGAGTTTGGTGCTGAAGCCAGTGCCAGTGCCAGTGCCAGCGCGAGTGCCAATGGCTGGGGAAAGAGAAGCAGCGCTGCGCGAACCGGGTGAGCCTCGGGAGCTAACGGCGGAGAGCCTGGGGTACGCCTTGTTCTTGTCCGCGGTGTTGGAAGACTTGGTGACGCGACCGCTGACGACACCCTGGCGATTGGCACCCGGTCCGGAAGGGCCTTCGCCCTTGGGTGCTATTTGAAAATTGTTAGTCGGTCGGTTGAATTGGTTTTAGGAAGATTCAAATGAGGAGACAAGAAGAGGAGATACCCACGTTTGGTAGGAGCCATCTTGAAAGAATCCGGTACCGAGAAAGACCTATCTTCGGCGCGATGATGACCGGGTCAGCTGCCCAGAAGAGGTCTTATTGCGAACCTGAAGACCGTTAAGAACCCTTCAAGAGGCTGGAGGCAGTGGCTGCGGTTGCCTCAGGATGCCCGAGTTTCCATGGGTGAGGCTTGGAAGCGAGGGGCTTGAGGTAAAGGGAAAGAAATGTTTTCCGAGAAGGGCTTTGAATCTTGGTATTTAAACACCACACAGCCTCTCTGCTGCACGTCACACGCTCAATGATGCAATACAGCAGAGAATACAGCGGTGAGCTTGGGGTTCACACTGTCGAGGCCACCTCCAGGCCGAAGTGGTTGTGGGATGGATGGGGGAAAGAGTTGAACATGCGCGTATGGGAAGGGGGAACCCTGCTGCCTAAGGCAAAGGACTTGAACGAGAGACAAGGGGGCTTACCTCTCTAGTTACTGAATGGTTCCGGAGGAAAGAAGTGTGAATCTGGAAGTGGACCGAGGATAAATACATTTTCGAAAGCATCGCCGAGAACTGCTTCATCCCAGAAGACAATAGCTGCGACGAATAGCGAATAGCCGCACGACAAGCGAATAGGCAGTTAGGACGACAGGTGCAAAGTAGACCATCGGAGCAACTTTCCGGTTTCCGCGTCCGTGACCAGTATATGGTGTTGAGAATGGTACAGCGGCGGTAACAATGACGAGAGGGCAGTGGCTCCGAGTAGAATACTATACTTCCTGTCCATTCAACCATTCGACAGCGGCAAACCTTCAGATGGCCTGCAGCTTCACGGAACAAGCTTACGGTAACACCGGCCAAGAACAATGGGACGACACCAGTGACCGAAATAGGAGACTGCTTACCTACGCAGTTCACGCTAACTCGTCCGACAGTGGCAAGCCCGCATATGACTCTCTGCTTCCCGTGCCAACCTCCCGTAGTAGACAGGTGAAAAGTGATACAGCAGCAGCAATAAGCTGGGCATCTTCCATTTTGTCCTGGATGTATCCCCTCAGCATGTCTCCGCCGATGATCAGTTCCAGCCGAGGAACTCGATGCTCAAACAGACAGGAGCCGGATCGAGGAAATTTAATGCCTTGCTCCTAGAAGGTGAGTCTCTCAGATAGAGCTAGCTTTACAGAGTTGATTGGTGTTACCCTCAGTGTTGATTGCCTTGCTAAGCCTTTCCATTTTCAAAGTGTTTGATTGTTCGACAAGTATTTCCGGACCAGTTCACAAGATATTCCGTCATGTTTACATCTCTCAGGGGTTCAGGGGTGCTTAAGCCTAGGAGGAGTTGGACCGTGCATAACACTGTGTGTCGTGCCACTGTACTAGACGATCGATGCTTGTAGCTGTATTGCGAATGATTGTGTTCGGGGTGGTGAAGTGACTGTGGATTTCCGTCAGGGAAGACGCCTACCTAGATGCTGATGAACTACTACGAAGTTAGTACATACAAGCCAGTGACACCAGAAAACAATGCGATGGAATTGTTCCATAGAGACCTAGCTTCATAGGTCCTAGGAGGCTAGGAACGACACCTGTCCCATGACACACGAGACAGAGGAAGCTGATGACTCGCATTCGTACCCAGTCGCTCTAGATACTATGAAACTTGACAACGGTGATTTCATATGGAAAAGCGGCCTCATCAGCTTTCCTAGCAGTCCCCTATAGACGATACGATCGCCTTTCTTTCCCTAGGGTTATATCTAACAATGCGGCGGGATTCAGAGAAGAAATCATCTGCCTGGTTTTGTTCACACGTTGTCCACTTCCTGTATGTAATTCAAACCATTGCGCTTTACGTCTCAACATCGATTTCATAAAGCGATTTTTTTCCGCCTCCCCCTGAACTAGCTCTTTCGTTTCAGTAGCTCTCGGCTTATATAAACCGGTTCGCTGGGACATGAAATCGAGGCCCGTGACTTGCCTACACACCCTCACTCTTGTTCCCTTGCTGTTGACTAGAAGCTTCCCGACGCTCGGGCACCCTTCCCGATCAGAAGCCAACCCCGAAATTCAGAATTCTGTTTGTGATCCCGGCGCTCAATTTTCTGTACCTAAGCAATACCTATGGAAGGTTTACATCTGTTAGACTAAACTCCTTTCTTGTACTGCACCAACGAAGTACACGCACAACCGTGACCTCACATTACGCAATGATTACCGTGCCTCAGAGTGTCCTGTAGGCGCTTTCAACTCATGGTTGATCTCTCACAATGCATGGGATGGGATCGAGACATGTCTCATGCTTCTTAATTTAGTATCACAGCTTTTCCATTCTTTTCAACAGTTGATGAGATATTGGGACGCCACTAATTAAGACAGTGTTTTAAAGCAGCGGTGTATTGTTCACTCCCTCCATGGATCGTCAGTGTCTACCAGGTTGGGAAGGGGCAAAAGGAAATCTCTGGCTGCCTTTGGGCGCGCACGCAATGAAATAGGTGCCTTGGAGCAGACGAACACTTATACACTCAATGACAGGAGACGGGCCACGTGAGGACCTCGTATAAAGGCGGTTGAGAGCGCAAACCGTAAGCCTTTTGGATGTTCGGGACCCCAGAGGTACACAGACAACAAAGGTCTATTACAGTTCTCTGTATCTCGCTCACACACCATAAATGTCTACAACGCATCCAAGACACACCTAGGACATCGTTTGTCTGGCATGCTACCCCGTACAGGCCCCCGTTACGGCAGCAGCCGCTTCGGCGTCCGTGGGTAGAACGCCGCCAGGTGGACGCTCGGCAGGTTAAGATACCACGGCACAACACGGTCCAAACCAATACCACCACCGCCGTGAGCAGGGACACCGCCTCGGAAAATGTCCACATCCTCCTTGATACCGGGGCTCGCGGGGTCAATCCCTTGGTGCGGATCCGCGCCTCCAGCTCGACCGGGTCGTTGATACGCTGCCTCAGAGCAGATCTCTTGGTCCCTCATGAATAGATCATATGCGTTCGTGACCTTGCGGTTGGTGGGGTCCTCCTTGGCGTAGAAGGGACGAGCGCTCTCTGGGAACTTGTCGAGAACATAGAAGTCGGTGTTGTACTTCTTGCAATGAGCGCGCCGAGCGCCTTCTCCTGGGGCGTGCTCATGTCCTCGTCATCACTGACGTTGCGGAACTCCTCGGGGCCCTCTTCCCGGAGGAGCTTCTGGCCTTCGGCAAAGGTTAGGCGGACTTCCTTGCCGGGTTCGGGGAGGAGGAACTCCTCAGACGGATAGACGGAGCGGACCAGGGCGATCTCGTCCGCACAGCGCTCCTTTGATGTTCCTGAACATGTAAAGGAGGACGTCTTCAAGCATGTCCTGGTTGCCGTTAGCAACAGTGGCGGGACCTAGTTGGCGAAATTGGAGAAGCACATACCAGAACCTCACGGTAATCCTTCTTGATCTCCATCTCCATATCAAGACCGGTAAACTCGGTCATGTGTCTCGGCGTGTTCGAGTTCTCGGCTCTGAACACGGGGCCGATGCTGAATACGCTCTTTCGGCCGCCTGCAATCTCAATCTGCTTGTAGAACTGGGGTGATTGCGCTCGACGCGTCAGCACATCTTCCACAGCCGTCGCAGAGACAACTCCAATGACCCACCAAAGTACGCATCCTTCTCGAAGTAGGGCAGGCGGAACACATTGGCACCACCTTCCGATGCCGCAGCGATAAGGCAGGGGGGTTGAAACTCCTTGAAGCCATGGTACCTCAGATAAAACCGGTAAAGCTCCTTCATCTCGGCCCGAATGTCGGCAATAACCTGCTGCACCACAGACCGCTTGTGGATGACAATGTTGTCGAGGTGCGTAAGCATGCTCGCAGCTGGAATGCCGGCCGGCTCACCGGCCGAGGCAATGCTCAGCTTTTCCACGCCCTGGTCCACTGGTACGTCCTCGTCACTGAAGTTCGCAATAGGCCGGTTCGCCGCAGCGAGCGTCATACCTAGAACGGCAGGCGCAGCAGGGTGGATAAAGCACTTGGTGATGTGCAGCTCGTAGTTGGAGACGCGGCAGCTCTTGACGGGCTCGAGTGGCTTCTGCACGGTGCCCTCGACGACGACAAAGCTCTCCGGGTTGATGGAGCCGACCCACTTGACCATTGGGCGGCTGACGGGTGTGCCCTCTGGGCTGGCGGCGACGACATCTTGGATCGACCAGTTGCCCTCCTCGCGCAGCTCGACGAAGGCGATCTTGGCGCTCTGCATGCGCGCGTTCTGGATCCATGCGCGTAGCTCGACCTTCTTGCCCACATGCTCCTCGCCGAGAGTCTTCAGGTTGATCTCGACAACGTCGGGGGAGAGCTTCGTTTCGTGCGTCTCCTGGCCGTAGTTGTCCTTGGCGAGGTCCTCGGTCTGGGCTTGGGACCCGGACGCGGCAGCGGCAGCAGCGCGCTCAGCGGCACGTCGAGCCTTCTCGGCCTCCTTCTTCGCCTTGGCCTCGGCCTTCTTCGCAGCCTTCTTCGAGATCGTGCCGTCCTCGCCGCCCTCAGCAGGAGGGGCCGTAGCAGGAGCCTCAGCCGGGGGAGGTGCCGGGTTCGCGGAGGTTGTTTACCGATGGGAAGGGCAAATTCCCGACAAACGTTGAAATTGGCGAAATTTCGAGTTCAGAACGAGCGAGATACTCACGGCCTCTGGCTGCCGCGTGAGTCGAATTCTACGAGTCACACCTCAGGAGACCTCGGCCTGACACAACCGCTCAAGGAGTTGACGGGCAGCCCATCTTTTTGGCGGGGCATGGAGGGGCAGGCTTATCGGCCGAACCTGTAAGACCCTAATCCTATCGCGGCTTATGGATTTCCCGGCAATAACGTTATATAAGGTACGTAGGTACTTAAGTCCACAGGTCTGTTGCCCTACCTAGTATTCCCCCACGATGTATATAGTACGTCAATTAGTCGGGATGATTTGATTGTTTGGAAGTCTTAAATGTATCTTTCTGCCCGTCGATCTGAGTATTTACGTGGAGGCGGAAGTTTTATCACCCAGTTCACTTCTTCTGATAGGTGCCTGGTACCTACATAGCTTAGGCACTTACCAGGGTTCTCTTTCACCAATATCGTTACAAGCAAATATTCTGGGTAACCTTATTCACCTATCGAGTGTGCGAATACATCAAAACCGAACACCAGTCACCACCACGATCTGTAGACAACACTTTCCGACCTGGGTGGCAACCATGGGTCCGAAGCGCAATCACAGTGCGCTTGCAGCGGATGACAACGAAGAGTCATCCTCCCACTCGTCCAGCAAGCGGCGCCGCGAGCAGCAGGCCTCGAAGCCGAAGCAGGCAGAAAGCAAACCCGACCCAACCTACGGTCAGCGAGTCGCCTTCCCCGGTCTCGACGACGACGAGCCAGCGCAGATAACGGACGATGACCTGGAATTCGAAGAAAACGGCGACGCTCTCGCCTATCTCAGAGCCGTCCGGTAAGCCTACCTACTTTCCTTCCCCTGTTCGCGCCATCATCGCCCAACATCTGCTAAACCACTCCTCCCATTCCTCAGCGGACCAAAACTCAAAACGAAAATGGAAACACTGGTAAGCTAATGGTAAGTATGTCACAGGCAAGAAGCAAGTAGCGTTCCGCATGTCCTGGTAGCGCCCAAAGCCGGCCCGCAGCTCCCTCCGCACCTTCAGAGCTCCGAGGATATCGACCGCAGCATCTACGACAACGGAGTTGGCGACTCGCGCGGCTACTATTATGACGGCGCGTACACCGCCATGCCGTCCCGCTCTCCCTCCGTCACCTCCTCCTCAGAAGAAGAAGAAGAAGAAGGAGGAGAAGTCGATCCCACAAACCCGGACCGCATCGCCGCGCGAAACGCCGTGCTTCGCAAAGCCTACTTCGCCTCTCTCACGTCGCAGTTCCTCGCCCTGCGACGCCGCCTGCACCGCGCCCCGCCCCCGCACCTCGTCGCTTCCCTGCCCCGAGACCACGGCACCGAGGTGGGCTCCTTCGGCGCCAAGTCGCGGACTTTCCGCATCTGGACGCGACGCATCCGCCACACGGACCCGTTGCCCGTGCAGGTCGCTGCCCTGGACCGGCAGAGCGTGCTGAAGCTCTTGCGCGTGATCTTGGGTGGCAAGTTCATCCGCCGCGGGTATGAGCTGCGCGAGCGGACGAGCCGGTGGATCTGGGCGTTGCTGGCGCGCCTGCCCGACCGCGGGGAGATGGATTATGCGGAGGTGGGGTGGGTGAGGGAACTGGGGAAGAGGGCGGTGCTCATGATGGTTAGTATCGCGCAGATGGAGGCGCTGAGGGAGGAGGTGGAGGGAGATCTGGAAGGGGCGGTAGAAGGGGAGGGAGATGACGAGGGTGAGGAGGGTGGATACGTGGGGGAGATAGTTGTTGATGAGTGGGACGAGGAAAGGGGTGTTACTGCGCCACAGCAGCATGGCAACGGCGAAACTCAAATGGTCGGAGGCGAGACGGAGTCCAAGATTGCGGAGCCTAACGTTAATACTGAGGTCGACGACGAGAACGGCGAGCTGGACATGGACATCGACGACGGCGAAGTATCTGATGACGAACCAGCCACGACCGCTAGGAACAAAGACATCGAAGCCTACTTAGCAGCAGCAAAGTCGCGGCTTCTCGCGCGGCTCGAAGATGCCCAGGGCACCCAGCAGGAGGAGCCCGCCGCTGCCGCTGAGGCGGATGCCGACGAGCACCAGTGGAACGGCGACGGCGAGGAGGCACCAAGTATGTTTGACGAGGCTAGAGCGCGCATCAACATGCGGGCGACCCTCAACATGATTTTGACTGTGGCCGGTGAGTTCTACGGGCAGAGGGACCTGCTGGAGTTTCGGGACCCTTTTCCCGCGCTGTAAGTTCGCCGTCAGTATCTGCCATGTTTGGAATGTTCAGATGGCGCCAGGGCCGGGCACACTATGTGTTTACGGAAAGTAAATTGTTATTTAATGTCTATGTCATTCACCGGGGGCGCTAGGGAAATGTAGGTATACTCGAATAAGAACCTAACTTAGGATGCATCCGAGCTTTGGCCTTTGACTAGTGGTCGCCCTCGCTGTAGTAAACTGATCCTCCTGGTAGCACGGTATATGCATTTGGGAAAGCATGCAGGACGCAAACAACCCGACCCAACCATGGTATAATGCAACCCCTTCATCCCAGCCATAGGACGCAGACCCAATAACGCCACCAAACACTACCATAAACGCCGAAGACGCTGCATTCGCCAAACAGAGCGCCACCCTATGCTTCCGCCTTGTCAAGAACCATATGGCCCATCTGGGGCCTATTCAATCTCCATGTTCCCATCCCCGCTCAATCCGTAATCCAGAAAACTGGCCTCTTCAAAATCATCCCCATCCACAACTCCCTGGACATCAACCATAATATTCTCTTGTCCCACTCCTGCCTCGTCCGCGGCGGTCGCGATCTTTCTGCCCTGCCTCGGCCGCTTTGGCACAGCCAGCAACCGAGCATTCTGCCACAATTCGGCCGGTGGAGTCAAGCTGCGCGGCGAGATCTCCTCATCAAGCCAGGTGTCGTCGCTGTCGCTGCGTAGCCGGAAGGGCCCGCTATGTTGGAGAGGATTGCAGGCGATTTCATCTTCCTCGGCGGTGAAAGAGCGTTTGCGGGTTGAAGCAGTCGCCGTGGTTATGCTGACGCTAGGGATGGTGAAAGAGCTGGAGTTGCTTGCGTCGCTGGCGACAGTATCTTGGCTGCTTGTAAGGCCGGGCATGGCATCTTCACCGCCAGGAGTGCTGTATGCTGGTTGAAAGGCCAATCCTCCGACCTTGTTGATTCCGCAGAATGGCTCGAGCTCGCGCATCGTAGAGGAGTATGCCGGTGTGGTTGATGCCGGAGTGGGGCGAGAATTGTTGGCGCTGTTGTTGGTTTCGGCCCAGAGCGAGAAGGCGCTGTATGTGCTGCCCGTCTTGTAGCCTTCCGGGATCGCCTTACGGACACGCATGCCGACCGTCAAAAGGTCGGTTTGTACCTGCGGTGGGAGATGAGGAGCATTGAGGGATGTGTGCCTTGCAGAAGTCGGCGCGCCGTCAGCGCAAGTGGTTGTGGACGAGGCCTTGGCAAAGAACGAGGTGATTTGGCGTTGTGAGGGATCGCTGGCTGCGCCGGCAAATTGCCGCTTTGTGCGAGGGCCTGACATTGCCTTTCTTATTCAATACTGGCGTTTGCGATCGGATCGTTGTGTGCGGGCACGGTGGAAGCTGTGTTGGATGATGTTGTTGCGGTCGGGAGATTATGTGGTGTGTGTCGGGTGCGGAGGATGGAAGGACAAAGAGGCTGGGAAATGGGGCGCTCGGAGAGATCGAGATGCGTGGGGGTTCCGAGGAAGTCGCGGCCGCGTTTTGACGCGTTTAATTGAGTGGGGCCTTCTGGCACATGAGATGGTTGGTTGGCGCTCACAAGCTTCTTGTGAGTGGCAGGAACAGCATTGAATCGCAGTCGCTGGTCAATAAAAATATGTATCCTCGGTCTTCTGGGATATCCACTTTCTAGAAATTCAAAAGCAGTTTTGTTTTTCTCACTGTTGCTTATTTCTCCCGACAGGAACCAGCCCTCTGCCGCAATCCCGCGTGCTTGCTCAGGCAAGGCTCTTGTGAAACAAGCATTGTGGGCTCTCCAGCTCCGGAAGTGACTGGATATTGCATCAAAGACTGATACTCGATCGGATTAGTACAGAATGGGCATTCAGCAATACGTCGCATGAAACACTTTGACTTCTCAGCTGCCACAGAGAGCTTGGGTTTCGGCCGCAGAGCATTCGTGAGTGTCATCCCAACGGCCCGGAGTTGGCCTGGGTGAAACAAATTCAAAAATACACGACTCCACCAGGCCCCAAGTTCCATCACATCATCAAGGCCATCTGCTTTAGCAAAGGATCCAAGCACATATGGTGTCCAACGATGGGTTGCAATGTACAGCTTCAAGGGCGATATTGCTGCGCTTGTTGTCTCATTCGGTGAATCAACGAGCCGGCCGTGAGAAGAGGGAGGAACCAGGGCATGATCCGTCACATCTGTTGAACATTGTCGTGGTCATGGAATCTCATCAATTTGTCGTAAAACACGACCCCCTTTTCCTTCCCACTGCACCGAGGTCCTCGGCGGTCCTCAGCGATCCCACGTCCTCGCATTTAGCAGCCTACCAGCCGCCCGTGGCAGGTCCGTCTAAACACTTGTGAAAATGCCTCTGCCAATGATCCTCCCATGCAGTATCACCTGCCTGTACAGCCAAAGACAAGACGAACGTTCGGAAAATGCAGATCGAGAGAAAGTCGGAGAAGTCGATGATGCTAGATATCCGGACCCCAAACGCCATCCCAGGTTGCTGTGCGGGGTGATTTTTGGCGAATCCATCTTCTATCCGCAAATGAGATTGATTTGACGATCGAGAGTAATGAGTCTAGACGCCCAACTCGAGCCAGCCTTGCAGATACTGAGAAGATCCCATTGCCATGTCATTATACCCAGAGAAAGAAAACAGCCCCAAACAGACCGCTTACTTCCTCCGGAACGAGCAGCCCTCGGTGAGTCTGGCCTTGCCACCCGTGGGCTGGCAGAGGACTGTCGTGCAGCCCTGGCAGATGACGACGGTCTGGGCGTGGGAGAAGACGGTGGTGATGGTGAAGCAGCCGGGGCACTTGACGTCCATGAAGAAGGAGCGGGGAGCAGGTACAAGCATCTGCGGAATTGTCAGCACTATCCATCAACAACTAGATTATGGGTTTGGGATCTAGGCGTACCTTGAGCTTGTGCTTGCGGGCCTCAGCGGCCGGGCTGGGGTTGAGGAGATCAACTGCGAGAACCTTGAAACAGAATATCCATCAGCATATGTCTTAAACCATCAAATTCCCATCCTGCCCGCTGATGCCCATATATCTCCCCATCGCTCCGTATTTCGTTTCAGCACGATCCAGCAACAAGCCCTCGATGTTCAACGTCGGTTTCCGGCCTCTTTCTAGCGTGTCGTTGATGCAATCCTCGTGACCGCAAGAACGGACATCGAACGGGTAGAATCGCACAAATCTGGCAGAAATCCGCTTCTTACCATCTTGTCTGATTATTTTCTGGATGTGGAAAGGACGAGCTGTTGCTTGATTGATGGAATCTGGATCGGTTGGCGGCAGACTCTTGCTCGTTGATGGTTGCGGAGGGGATTTTCAGAGGCCCAGCGGGAGCAAAAGTCGAGAAGCAAATTTTGGGACTGTGAGGAGCGGAGGCAAAATTGGCTAGCCTCGGTGACCCTCAGTTAGGGCTTGCTCGCGTGACCAATCAAATGCAGGATAACCCCTGTAAAGTCGACAGAAGCCGAGCTGGGCTTCCGGCGGTTACCCTATGAGGCAACACTTCGCATGGTGGGGTTTGGAGCTGGAGGCGGGGCATCGAAGGTACCTGTATCCATTGCATTCACCTTCATTGAGCAGCGAAGGCGTCGTGAACACCATCAGGCAGCAACATGGAGGAAACATAGCAGACTCAACCGTTGCTGTGGGCGACCGTATCGAAATCAAATTGTCCTAACCAAACACCACGCATCTCCTGACCCCATCCGCTCAAACGCATCCTCAACCTGAATTCGCGGCTTCCTTGCACTTCAACATGGCAGCACCCGTCGATCAACGGATCGCGGTTCCCATCGACGACCCAAACGCCGATACGGAATGGTCAGACGGCTCCGACTGTATTCTACTTGCCGTGCTAACAGTATTACTCACAGGAATGACATTCTCCGCAAACACGGCATCATCCCAGAGAAGCCCCCCTCCCCGACCCCACTCATCGAAGAAGCCATCCTCGAGGCGCGCCGGCTCGCGCACGAGAACCGTCTAGAAGGCAAGGACCTCTCCGACCTATCCGACCTCGAAGACGAGGAAGACGAGGCCTTCCTCGAACAATACCGGCAAAAGCGCCTGCAGGAGCTCTCGGCGCTGCAAAAGAAGTCCGTCCACGGCGCCGTCTACCCCATCTCCAAGCCGGAATACCAGCGCGAAGTCACCGAGGCGTCACAGAACGGGCCCGTGTTCGTCAACCTCACCTCCTCGCAGGGCAGCAATGTCGAGTCGCGCGTGCTGTCCCAGCTCTGGCGGCAGGCGGCGCAGGAGTACGGCGACATCAAGTTCTGCGAGATGCGCGCCGACAAGGCGATCGAGGGGTATCCAGAGCGCAACTGCCCGACGATTCTGGTCTACGACAAGGGAGATATCGTCAAGCAGGTGGTCACGCTGGCGACGGTGGGCGGGGTCCGGATGAGCATGCTGGATCTGGATAAGATCCTGGTGGAGGTGGGCGCGGTGAAAGACAGTGATATGCGGGTGGTCAAGCGGAGGAGGGAGGCGGAGGATGCCGAGGAGGATGGAAGGGCAGCCGGTGCGAGCAGGGGTATCAAGAGCAGTAGGGACGCGGTGAAACGCGATGACGATGATGATTGGGACTGAGGGGCTTGGACTGGCTTCGGGGATGAGTCACTCGGTGTGACCGAGCCGCGTCACACGTCATGATCCGAGAAGAAGGCAAGCCTGGAGAACTATGGCTAGGGCGGTCAGAACGTCTGGAGCATCTGGTTGGGGTTGTGCCTGAATCCTCATCCTTCTGCACACGGGTTGCCCAGTGTTAGGGGAGACGGCTGAGGGAGTGACGGCCCGCTGGAGCCGACTGCGTTTGGGTGCTGAACCTCGGCCATGTCTCGAGGAGAATCGTCTTGTTCGAGGCGGCACGGGGTTTAGGGATTGTGCCTAGTTATCGTTGTTGCTTCCCGTTGACTGTGAGAGTTGAGAAGAGTCTGGCTATCTGTGGCTCCGCCTAACTTAGCAGGGGTCGACTTCATCAGGATGAGGTTAATGGGAACTCGGCGAGCACCACGAACCACTCGGCAATCACAACTTATTGATTCCTCTAAATGGAGAAGTTTTCTAATCAAACACGGCTGCCAAGAAGGCCAGGGATTAGGCCGTACACATCATAACCACCATGGCGTACCAGACTCGCATCTAACGTGGAACCTAGGTAGCAAATCTCCAAACCTCAGCACTACCCACACGACATCAATAAAACGGAGCCCATTGCAAGTTATATTAGTGCAGGCCATATCTGTTAAAACATGGCCTAGTGATTCCGTGACCCCCCCGAGGACGAATTACTAGTGTAGAAGCAACCCAGTGAATCTCCCTTCCCTTACGCTATGCCCCGTGCTCGAATGAAGAAAAATTCATCGAAACGCCGACCTGTATCCCTCCATCTCGAACAGAATACCGAGACGCCAGAAAAGCTCCCTTTCTTGGATTTGACTGCTGAGATCAAAAATTAGAATGGCAAAATGCGGGGACGGCGGGCCGAGGAATAAACGATCTCCTAGAACTGTCCAACCCGCTCGGTGCCACACGCAAAGAGGCTGACATGGTGACCTCCACGCGCAGCACAGCCCAAGAGCATCCTATGCGGGTGGAATGCGGTAGCAGTGAGGGGGCCCGCCTTGTGGCCTTGCAAGAAGCTTGAATATGGCTCAACGCGGGTGATTTCGTGCCCGTCAAGGTCGAAAATCTTGACCAGATGGGAAGATGTGCCCCTAGAACACAATCAGTAACTGATCAAATGTGGAGGAGCTGGCGACAGGAAGATACTTACACAGCAAACACGGGCAAATGCTCATGCGTGCTCGCCGTCCGCAGGACATCATTCGTCGTCTGGAACGTCTTCAGGGGCTGCTCCATGCGGATGTCCCAAAGATGAACCTTGCCGTTGCGACTAGCAGACAAGAGTTCGCGTTGGCCCCCGCGCTGCATGTGCACCGAGCGCACCCACTGCCTGCTATCGTCCTTCCATTTGCGGACCATGGCCTCCTGTGGCCGCATGCGCGTGTCGAACACGCGGATGGCGCCGTCGCCAAAGCCAGCAACGAAGATATTGCCGGTCATCTGATCAGAGGTTAGCGACGTGACGCAGGAGCCGGACCGCGCCGGTATTTCGTGCGTGCACATCTCGTGGCCCGCATTCCAGATCCGTATGACTCGCTCGTCCCCTGCCACTAGCACGTGGCCATTGACCTGCTGCCATTCGAAGACCATCCCGGAGTTGACATTGGAGGGAACCATGTGGGTAAGTGCACGCCACGCGGATGCAAGTTCCACGTCTGTGTCACTGTCGTAGTGGTTGTAAATGCGGATGACACCGTCCGATGAGCCGGTCATCAAAAGGGCTTGATCGTCCTCGTTGATGAACTTCATGTCTGAAATCTTGGAGCCTTCTGGGTTGCCATTGGAGAAGCGACTCTGGCGAGTATTCGTCTTCCAGTCCCAAATCGTCACAGTGTTACCGTCATCGGCAACCGCTAGGTGGTTTTCGAATTGGTGGAAAGTCATCCTGGATGGCTGGGAACCAGTAAGGATCACACCGGCTTGGCTGTTCCACTTGTGTGTTCTGGCGTAAGTCTTCTGTGGCTGCGTCTCTCTAAGAACAGCCTCATTACGAGAGCGTCGCCATAGCCGCTCGTTGTACTCTTTGCTGCCCGGCTCTTCGCCCTCGGGCGCCTTCATCTGAGGTTCCCGGAAGTACTCGGTTGACCAATCCAAGAATGTACTGGCCAAGGGCAGGGTGGGCATTTCTTTGAGCTTGCGTTCCTGGTAACCCGCACATAGTGGTTCAGGGGCAATATGATAGTTCGATGGAGGCGCACCCTGGTCATGCTGTTCGGGGGGAGCGTTCTCTAGACTCGGACCCTTACGGCTCCGTTGCGAGAAGGATCTCTGCAAACCGGGTGCTGCAGGCGGGGCTGAAGTCTTGGAAGAGCCATCCACCGTCCCCATAAGCGGTCCAAACAGGTAACTCGCGGTCCGTTTGAGGAGACCGGGAGATGGCAACGGCTGAGCTGCTGCAGTACGGGTGCCAGCTACGCTTGTCCTCTGGCTCATGTCTCCTCTTGACACTTTCCTAGCGCGCCGGAGGATCTCGTCCATGAGATTCTGTGCGGTTGCGCCGATAGGCGATTGCAACAGGGCGTGGTGGACGTAGTCGAGAATGGTGGTGGCATCCCTCTGTACCTCGGGGTGCGGATCAACGCTCAAGATGTTGATGTGCTTCCAACATGCTGCGTACACGGAGTCGTGTGCCACGCCAAACGCGGTGGGCTTTATGGTGCCGTCTCTCTCACGGTGATCGCGTCTCGCATAATGCAACCCCATCTTGTGGTCCAAGCCGTCCTCTGGCGGTGGGAATAGCTGGTACTCCTTCTCCTCCAAGAGCTGCTCGTAGGAAGCAACGATAAACTTGGGTTCGTAACGGAGCACGAAATGCGAGAAGAAGACGAGGAGTTCCTTCCTGACGATCGGGCTGCCGTCAGTGGCCATCTCAAGCATCGCCCAGGCAATACCTTCCTCGATTCTCGCCACCTCATCGGTTAGATCGGGAATGCCGAGGAAGGTAGTCATGGCGTGCGCCATAGCGGCCCGAACTTCGGGTTGGGGATCCTTGATCAAGAAAGACAGCTTATGATGAGCATTCTCCCGAATGCCTCTCCACTTTGCATCTGGAAGATCTCTCCACAACTGACTGATACACAGGCACGACCATTGCCGGAGCAGTGGGTTTTCGGGGTGCGCGATATGATGAAGGCAGTAGGTTATGATGTCGGTCGAGTTACAGACGATCTGCCCGGGCTTGAACCCCTTGCACAGCATAGCCAAAATGAACGCACACATGGCCTTGTGCTCGTCGAGGACGGGCCCGCCAACGAGGGGGAAGCTCTCCTGCGGCTTCATAATGGCCGCAAAATACGTGTAACCGTTGTCCTTGATCAAGTCCTGCTGGCAGGAGATGTCGACGGCAAGGATACGAGTCCAGATGAAGACCATGACTGGCTTGAGCTCTTGCGCGGCCGATTGTAGCAGCTTCAACACATAAGGGAAGATGCCTATACTCAAGGCTAGCTGTACCGCCCAAGGGCCGAGGTCCAGGAATCTGCTCAGGAGAATCAAAGCTCGGAGTCGATGCTGTTGACTGAGAAGGACCTGAAGCACCACAGGGAGCTGGTCAGGGGGCTTTTGCGAGACCGCATCGCCTCTAGTCAAGTAGATCTCGAAAGCCGTGAGCTGCTCCGTGAAGAACGTCGAATTGACATACTCATACGGGATGCCCTCAGTCTCCTTCCTCTCTAACATGGGCAGTTGCGCGAGCGCCATGTCTACAGCGAGGTCCCAGCTCTCCCAGAGTGGATGCCGGCGGGTATCAGGCAACTCAGGGTAGGACTGGGGGTGGCATCCGTAAACAGGCATGATGCGCTGAGCAAGAAGAAAGTTGCGGAATAGGGCCGCCACTGCGTGATCGTGTCAGCACAGCATAGACACAAGGCGGTGCAAGAAACAATGCGATGGACATGCTTACCCATTAAGTCTTGCCGGAAGAACTTGCGGAACAAGGGTCGCGGGAGAGTCGTCCAGGCAATGGTATCCGTGATAGCCGTGAATATCCAGTTCAATTCTCCCAAAGGTGTCCGCCGTTCTTGAAGTCTCCCGGGAAGTTTTCTTGCTCTCTCAGGATCAATCTTCTTGGTTTTGAGGGGATTTTGCAAAACGAAGAACCAGAGTGCCATCTCAATCGGCGTGGTCAAGCAGCAAGTGAAGATATCTGCTGGGATACGATGGTTCGTAGGGAGGTTCTCCTTGGAGTCGCAGGCTGCTAGATGGATGTAAGGGCGATATACCATCTTCTCATAGTTGGCATCCTTCAGAGCCTGCTCATCCTCCTCTTGCTCATGCTTCTCAACGAATCTGTGGTAGTTCTTGAGGATGTTGCCTGCCTCGGAGCAGTCCCACACGAAGATCGTGGGAGCCTGCAGCCACTGTTGGAGATCATACAGCGACACGGGAATGTACTGAGTATAGTTCTTATTAAAAACCCAGATCTCACCAGATGCGGTCGGCTTTGGGACTCCATGGCCGTTGTAATGGAAGAGGACTCGCTCGTCCTTGGCATTTCGGCGAAGGGATATGCAGAACTTCTTCGTCTCCTCTATAGACGGGTCGAGATACTGCTTGTACCGGGTGCGGAGGGCGAGGGTCTCGTACTGAGTCTGCAGCGCCTTGCCAATGTTCTCGAGTGCTTTTCCCACTGGCGGGACAGTGGGATCTTGCCAGGCCTCGAGCTTAGCACCTGGTGTAGTTCGCAGTTGGTCAGGCGGCTCGACACCAATATTCAAGCATACGGCGATGGCGGCTGATACAGTTTTAAGTCGATCACGCATCCGCCAGTCCTGAAGCTCAAAGGCAGGTGTCTTTGGCTTGCCTGTCGTTTCATGCCGTTTTTCGGTGAAGTACATGTACCAGTTCTAGTTAAGATAAAGTCAGTCACAGCTAATCTTCACCGTCAATCTGCACTTTTCCGTGAAGACCAGATATAAGGCACTGCGGCGCTCATCTCAGTGGTCCGGAACCCACCATGAGGCTGGTCCGGACCCGCGGTGCAGCTCAAGCGGGTCTGGAGTGCACTGGCCGCCCGAGGACGCACTGAAGTCGGCAAGTCGTAACAATGATGTCACTTACATTCGCGAGCTGAGCGATGATATCCTCAGACAAGTAGTGATCCTCAAAGCCATGTCTGGCACCTAAGTCATAGTATTCCTCATCGACATCGTCGTCAGCCCCCTCGTGCCGTAGGCCATGTTCGCTTTTGGATCGAAGCAACAGCGGCTTCACTGGTCTTGCAACGGCAGCGAGTTGGTCATCGTCGGCATGTCCGTCATCAGATCGGTTGATTGACGGGAAACCCTGCTTGTCCCCGGGCGCACTCGAGGGCCGTCGAGACGAGGGACCCGGCGATGTCGACTTCCTTCTGCCATCGGCAATCTGCGGTCCGGGCTTTGAACGAGGGCGGCTGGGCGACAGCGCGTGCATGCTGCCGTTCTGGTGAGATGCTGACGCCGACGCCTCGGCGTACTGGGCTTGAATTTGCGACACAGCATGGGTTGTTTGGCGCGAGAAAGAGCCGGGATGCCGGGCAGGCGACGAAGCAGCCGACATGTCACAGGCAGTGGCCCTCGAAAACTGGGCTGAGCTTTGCCCTCGCCCGAATTGGGCAGGCTGCGGCGCGTCCAGAGAAATGGCCGTCATGATGTGCTAGGCTGGGGCCAAGTCATGATCCTGCAAGCAGTGGACAGAGATTGATAATGTGATGAACCACGTTCTGTCCGGCGTACCTAGTCGGGATGGCGAGCTGTTTTGTTTCTGGATGAGAGGGCGGCGGCAGCAACAGCCACAACGAGTGTTAACACGCAGGCATCGGAAGTGGAAGAAAAAGACGGCGCTTCGCCTATAGGACCTGGGAGACGAGAACAGTGTTCTTTATCTCAGTGCTTATCGAATAGCACGAAAGTCGTAATGACGGCCTCAAATCTCCCGGGGTACCTACCCGGACCGTGGACGGGAGGTGATTGACGTCGGTCTTAACTCTTAGGCCAGGGTCGGGATTACGGGAGGCGTGCGCATGTCCCAGAAGCCTCACCGCCCACCTTAACCGCTGCAGCGGCCCCCAAGACAGCCAGCCCCGCAGGCCCTCTCCGGCAGGCGTCATCTGAAGCCTTATCGGGAAGCTGCACCTGAGACTGACACGTGACAAGCTGCCTGCACTGTGTAACCTGATATTCACCCATTGGTGGTTGCATCATTTTGAAAACCTTACCTATGTCATTCCGATGGATGCTTTCCACATGGAGTACAGGGAAATCCGCTGAACAGATATTGAAACATCATGTGGTTGACTTGTACCACGTGCCTAACTGATCCAGGGATGATTCAATGGATAGATGCTGTATCTGACACCAGTTACCCAAGTCTTAATGTACTTTCTCACTTGAGAGCTACCTTGCATAGGCGAGTTGCAATTGGATGGCACCTCAAGGACATGAACGCACCTTAGCACAACGTCGGCATGGTCAAGTTGGGCAGTTCGCTAAGAATCATGAAACAGCCACTTTGGAGTCCAAAGAACCTGGAGGGGCCAATGTCACCATGCTCGGAAGAAGTCCGCCATCACAAACGTTGTCTTCATCTGGGTCTTGTGGTTCGAGTACTTCCACATATCGTCCAGCACAAGTCAAGGCCCTCTTCAATTGGAATCTATGCACGCTCCCCGTGCTCAAAAAAAGCCGTACTCCAAACTAAGGTACCTTGACGACGATAAGGAGTCAAGCAAAAAGAATTAAACCCAAGTGAAAGAAAAAAAAAGGAAAAATAAAAAGAAAGAAAAGGAAGAAGAGGAAGAGGACGAGGAGGAAGAAGAAGCCAAAGAAATGAGATGGCAAAGGTACTCTAACAGTGAACTTCGTTCCATGTTGGTGTTTTAGTGTACGGCTTTTTCTGGCCAGAGGGTGACACGTTCCAGCTTGGGGCACTGGGCTGGAGGTACATGTAGGCACGGCTCCAAGAACGCCTAAGTTATTGGCCATCACACAGACAGGCGGCGAGGCAGCACTCAACTTCTCGGTGGAGTTCTGAAGCGGCGATGATTTGCATCAGCCGGTGTCAAACTTTCGGAACTGAACACACTCTCTCACCAAGCTGAACTCTGGTCTTGAGCCTTGCCATCAAAGAATCTTTCTGGAACCAACCCGCCAACGCAATTACCCTTCCGTTCTGCATAAGTTAGTTGCACTGCAGGTGATGATATGCTCCAGCAGAGACGTGCCATTGCAACGATCTCTGAACACATCTCTTGGCAGTGAAATCGTTTGGCTGATTTATTACATACTGTGTACTACACACACCCAGAAACCGTTGGGATCGACCAACACACACAGAGCAACCCCAGAGATATCCAGCCGGGAGAGGATCGCTCCAGGAATAACGTTAGAACTTTGCCGGCAACGGTGAGATATCTTACGGCAGGGCCTCGCCTTCTGAAGCGTGCTTCTGGAGCGGCAGCCCCTGAGCCCCCTTTGCAGCGAACATGCAGACAAAGCTGGCTTCCCAAGTTGGGGTCAGGGTTACATAGCAGCCCGTGATTGGCTGGTTCTTCATCTTTCTGCAGGGCGGGTGTGCATGAGGTGCTGCCGCCCAGAATTCCCGTCGGATTGGGGGTTCCACTTGGCCGCTCGCCGCACGGAGCCTCAGGCTGCAGCTGAGCCCTTCCAAGGTTCAAGTTCTCCCGAACCAAGCGCAGGCATTTGAACTTTCGCTTCTTCCACATCTGTTGACGGGATCGCAGACAGTGCAACTGCCTCAGGCAACGGAAACAGTTACCTTCAGCAGTGATGCACCGTTTCGTCACGCCGCCGTAACAACCTTCATTCCTTTGCATCCTTCTTGGCCAAGCGCTCTCTCGTCAACGTTTCCAAGCGCTAGTTTCCTCATTTCAGGCACGCCGTGGTGGCTGACAAGGAGTCCCCTCATAATAAAAATAAACGACAGGAGATTGAACACCAAAACCTACCGCCCGCCTGCTGCGCCGACTCCACCGAGGCCGATGCTCTTCTAGCCATCCTTTCCAGAGTGTCGGTTCCATCGCCGGCATCCCTACGCCTTCGTCCTCGTCGCTGTCTCTGCACACGCCCGTCAACCGTGTCACCGGCTGCTGCACGATCCCGTCAGGCCCTGACGCCCATTCGGTCAATCGAGAGACGTGCATCCCTCGAGACGGTGGCCAACCAATCCATCCGACTTCGCGACAACTCTCTGCCGACAATCCCTGCGGTACTGTAGCCTGGCGACAGATCCGACTAATTCGCTATGGCCTTCCTCTTTAAGTCAAAGAAGCATCAGGACCGTGGGCTCACGAGCCGAGATGGACCACAAGGCCCAGGGGCGGCGATGGGGGCCGCGACGATGCGGGTGAGGGAAGAGAAGGGCTCGCGATCCACACCGACCGGCAGCCTTGGCTCGATTGATAACGACGGCAGTATGGGCAGCCCAGACCAAGCCTACGCTCGCCAACGAGGCCAAAGCCTGGACCAGCAGCACCCCGGCGAACCACAGGTGCGTTTGCCTTGCTGCAACCCCAGCTACGATCTTACTTTCGCTGGAGGATTTGAACTGACATTCAGCTCCCCCCAGCTTCGCAATGGCGTCCCTCCGCAGTTGGGGACAAACCCGAACGCTTCGCTGTATCCATGGTCGCAGCGGAGGTTGACCTACACCTCGTCACACCCGAGTCCTTTCCCTAGATACGGCGCCGCAGTCAATTCGGTATCGTCTAAGGAGGGCGATATCTACGTGATGGGCGGCCTGATCAATAGCTCCACCGTCAAGGGCGACTTGTGGCTAATCGAGGCTGGGGCCAACATGGCCTGCTACCCACTGGCAACCACCGCCGAGGGACCAGGACCAAGAGTCGGGCATGCGAGCTTGTTGGTGGGCAACGCATTTATCGTATTCGGCGGAGATACGAAAATCGAGGAAACCGATGTCTTGGACGAGACGCTTTACTTGTTGAATACATGTAAGGACAACAGCGTGAGTTCTTCGCCGGACGGGTTTGCTGACATCTTGAAGCGACCAGGCAATGGTCAAGAGCGCTGCCTGCAGGGCCTCGACCTACTGGCAGATACGGGCACTCCTTGAATATCCTGGGCTCGAAAATCTACATCTTTGGTGGCCAGGTGGAGGGTTACTTTATGAATGACCTATCCGCCTTTGACCTGAACCAGCTGCAGATGCCGAACAACCGCTGGGAAATGCTCATTCCCAGCAGCGACAGCGGAGCCCCTCCCCAAGGAAGAATACCGCCCGCCCGGACGAACCATTCTATGGTGACATTTAATGACAAGCTCTACCTGTAAGTACCTGCAGTCCTGGATGTGAACCGCCGCTTACTGAAACTGTCTAGGTTTGGTGGTACAAATGGATTCCAGTGGTTCAACGACGTCTGGTGCTATGACCCCTTGACGAATCTCTGGTCGCAATTGGATTGCATAGGCTACATTCCGTCTCCCCGGGAAGGCCATGCCGCGGCCCTAGTCGACGATGTCATGTACATCTTCGGAGGCCGAACGGAGGAAGGGGCAGACCTCGGCGATCTGGCAGCGTTTAGGATAACCTCTCGTCGCTGGTACACATTTCAGAACATGGGCCCATCACCTTCTCCCCGATCAGGACACAGCATGACGGCTGTCGGAAAGACGATTGTGGTTGTAGGAGGAGAACCGAGCTCTGCCGCTACCGCTGTGAATGACTTAGCGCTGGTTTACTGCCTGGATACCACGAAGATCCGATACCCGAATGACTCGGGCGCCAACGCGCCAAGGACCAGGCGACCCAGCGATGTTACAACTCAGAATGTACCCCGAAATGCGCCTTCGCGAGAGGGCTCGAATGGCCCGCCTGATGCTAGGAGGCAGATCGGAGCTCCTGGACCCAACGGGCTTAGGTCCCCGACCGGCGAGTCCAGTCCACAGAGTGGTCAGGCAACTGGCCCTTCCAGACTGCCGAGGTCTACGGGACCAACTGGACCCGTTGGGCCGCCACCTCAAGGGCAGCCCCCAAAGCCAGGGCTCGGGGCTCCTCTTCCCCGCCAAAGAGCCTCATCCTTAGAACGGCAAGACCAACCCCCTACATCCCCCGTGACATCGCCCATTCCACAGCAGGTTGCGGCACTCAAGGGGGGCGAGAGCTCCGCCGTGAATGGGAGACGCACCCCTACTCAAAACCCGCCGCGGTCATCCTCCAGGCAAGCGGAAATCCAGGCCGTTGATTCGACGAAGCCAAAATCTACCAGGCAGGGGCGGAGCCAGGGGTCCGTTGATAGCTCAACCGAGCCGGTCCTCAAGCAGGTAGTGACTCGGCCGTCTTCTCCTCCACCGCCAACTCGGCAAGCCAGCAATCCTTTATCGAGGAGGTCGTCAACAAGAAATTCTCAAACTGTTGCCCTGCTAAAAGAGCTAGATGCCGCGAGGAATCGTAATGCGTGGTATGCGTCTGAGCTGGAGCTGGCGCGGAAGGCCGGCTACGTACCAAATACGTCTCTCAGCCCGGTACTCGACGGCCGAGCCTTGGATACATTCGACGATGACGACAAGCCACTCATCGAGGCACTACTTGCCATGCGGACGGACCTGGCTAGTGTTCAAGCATCCGTCGACAAGCAGGCAGTTCTGGCAGCTAAGCAGATCGCGGAGGCCGAGAGGCAACGAGATGCCGCCATTCAGGAGGCGGTCTACGCCAAGGCTAAACTGGCGGCGAGGGTTGGAGGAAGTGCCAACAGCACCCCACACCTCGATAGTGAGAAAGATCTAGAGGATCGAGCTGGGGAGATGAGCAAGAAGCTTGCTTATGCGCTGAAGACTCAGAAGGAGCTTCAAGACCAGCTGGATCGCCTCAGTGCCGAGTACGAGGCCGAGAAGAAAGCGCGGAGACTAGCGGACGACACAGTCAGCGCGGCGCAAAACAGGATGACGGAGCTGGAGAATTACAAACAGCAGAACGCATCCGAACTCGAACGGTTAAAGGCAGAGTTGCACATGGCACGGCGAGAGGCACGGGAGCAATCGGTCGCCGCCGCGGAAGCTGTAGCAGCAGCGCAAACATTGCGTGTCGAGAAGGAGGAGTTGCAAGAGAGGTATAACGAGGCTGTTGGAAGCTCCAAGGATCATGCCGAGACTTTTGAGACGCTGCGTGGTGCGGTGGCAGCTTCCGCAGAGACCAAGGCTCTCTTGGAGCGGAAATTGGACGAGGAGCGGGCGCTCAGGGAGACGATTGAATCTAAGCTTAACAAACTGAAAGCCGAGCACGAGGCAAGGACAGCTGAGCTTGTCGCTACGACACAACGCTTACGGGATGTGGAGGAGCTGGCCGAACAGCACGCTAACGAAGCACGGCTGCACCGCGAAGCTGTCATGGCCGGTCTTGAGAAGATTTCGACGAAGGATACAGCAAAGTCGGATAAGGAGAACAGTGAACGACTCCGTGCTCTCCAGGGGCAAATAGACTCGGCCAACGCCTTGGTCAGGAAGTACCAACAGGAGGCGGACAGCGCAGCAGACAGGTTACGGGGTGCGGAAGAGCGGATCGCGGGCTTGGAGGCATATCAAGAACAGGCCAGCCGCGAAGGTGTTTCGATTCGCCGGCAACTGCAGAACGCTCTTAGGGAGACACAATCTTTGCAGGCCGCCAACTCGGAGCTCAAGCAGCAACTGTCTAAGCAACAACTCGAGACAAATGCCGTGCTTGTGCAGTACAACGCCCTGAAGGATATCCTCGGGGAGCGCGGCATCTCGCCCACCACGGCCGTGCGGTTGCGCGGCAGCCCTCGCGAAGGGTCTCCCGAACAAATGCGTCTCCGCGAGCTTGAGCAGCAGCTCACTGCTGCGCAAGCCGCCCTTGAAGAAGCCAGAGCGCAGGCTGCAGTCCAAGCACAGGAGTCAGAGTCGACGTACCGTGACAAGCTCGCGCAGCTCGAGAATGATTATCAGTCGGCCGTGCACTACGTCAAGGGTACTGAGAAGATGCTGAAGCAGCTTAAGGAGCAACTTTCGCACTACAAGACGGAGAACAGCCGGCTAAAGGAGCAGGTCGCCGAATTAGAGGAGAAGCTCGAGACTGGAGACTCGGCGTCGAGGAGTCCGCAGTCTCCAGCGGACTGGGAGACTCAGCAAAAGACTCTACAAGGTGAAATCAATCGCCTTGAGAGGGAGCTCAAGGAAACGGCCTCCAAGCTGGAGCAGCAAGTCGAGTCCATGCGGCAGGAATTGGCCAAAACGCAGCGGGAGCGTGACGCCGCGGTCCAGAGCATCGAGGAAGCCCAGCGGCGCTTAGAAAGTTCCAAGCGCGACCTTGAACAACTGCAGCAGGAAAACGCCCTTCTCGAACGCCGTGCCGAGGATGCCGAGCACAAAGTCAGCGCGCTCCTCGACCAGGTGGAGCTCTCCGTCGACAACTACCGCCGCCGCAGCAGGCAAGCGCCGAGTTTGAATTCCGAGTCGACTGGTATGGCCGGTTCCGGAGTCACTGGCGCCACCAACGGCGGCGGCGCTAGCCACCGCATGCCGGGCCACATGCGGCAGGAGTCCGCGACCAGCGAAGCCGACAGTTTGTATAGCCCGCCTGTCGGTGTCGGTATTGGTGGCGGGTTGGGGCCCGACGCGAGGAACAGTGCGGCACTGGATAGCCTCGCGAACGAGCTGGAGACGCTGCGGAGTCACTGGGAGGCGACCAACAAGAATTATCGGTTGAGCAACACCTTCGACTTCGACGCGAACCCGGCCGCGATGACGAAGGATGAACCGGTGAGCCTGGGGCTGAGTGAAAGCCTGGCGGATTGGAGGAAGAGGTTGGATGACAGCCACCCGGATAGCCCAGGGAGCGCGAAGTAGTAGCGGATGGGTCGGTGGAGCGGGATTTTGTATACGATGTGATGCGGAAGAAGGGGTTTCCGCGGGCGTGTACTACTAATCTTCTGTTTGTGCCCGGCGGGAACGGTTTTTTATATTCCTTTTCTCACTCGCGGCGCCGTGGCGTATTTTCTTTTTTCCCTTTCTGTAACTGACTGAGCCTTGGAGGCCATTATTTTGTTTCAACCCCCTATCTCGAACTGGTTTTCTTTCCTGTCTTCATTCTGTTCTCTTCCTTCTAGGTCTAGCTTTTCTGGTTGTAAACTGAAGCTATGGGCCAAAGCCAAGCACGATTAAGTGTGCTTGGCTTTGCTTGCTCTGTGTTACGATCTATCGGCGGGTTGCTTTCTGGGTGGTGTTGGTACTGCGGAGAAGTCTATGTGGAGGATGATGGATAAGGGTAAAGAGGAGGAGGGGAACAAGGGATTAGGTGAATCCGCTCGTTTCTCTAATTAGAGGGAGTTCTTGCTGTTTTAACACCATATACCACTGTCCCTTCCGTTGTGCTTTGCTTACTGTACTTTTCTTTGGTTGTTAGAAGCTGAATGTATTTGGACACGAGCGGAGGGTTTGGCCTGTTAGGAGCACGGCAACTATAATTCTTCAACAGGATCATCATGTTCAATGGGATACTTTAAGCATCCGATTTCTGAATTTTGAAGCTCCATTGGGATTTTGTGGTCCGGCTTGTGAATGAAGTTAGCGAGGATCTTAGTTGAGGACACGTTAGATTCTAGCGCAGTCTCGCTACCTCGGCCGCAACAGAGATATGTGCTCATCGTTACTAAAGTAGGGAGTGCATACGAATATGCCATGTATGTACTGGCATTCCTGGATTCTTGGAATGCTTCGCTCAGCTCATGCTTAGTCTGACAAATGAGCTGCTATGCAAGACTCTAACTCGGTTGCATGGCAACAATCTAGCACGAGGGAGCAGTCAACCCCCCCCGACCACCAGGATCCCATCTTCCGGCCCCAGGCTGACTGCCCATCCTGAGCCATCGTTCATAATCCCTCTCTCCTGTGTCGTCAAACCGAGACCACAGCCTCACGCCCTAGTTCCCCGTGTACAAACTGACATAAACCCCCCAGCCCAGCCCAGCCAGAGCACCCACCAGACTCCGCGCCTCAACGCTCGTCAAAAACACATAATTCACCAGACTCACGAAGGGCCAGAACCGCCACCCAGCCTTGACCAAATCCCAAAACTCCCCCTTTGCGCTCTCCCACACGACCGCCCAATTCACGTCCGCATACCGTACCGCATCCCGCCCAAGCAAGGCCGCCCACGACCCGATCCGCCCATCCGCTTCCCGAGCACCACGGACCGCGTAATGGTGGCCCATACCCTGGCGAATGCCATGCATGAACACGGAAAACAGCACCGTGTTCACCGCGGCGCCGAGCGTCTGGTCCAGGAGGGTCTTGGTCAGCGTGTTGTGCTTGTTTAGGCGGGGCTGCTGCTCCTTCTTGTCGTTCTCGTTGGATGATGTGGCATAAGCGGGCCAAGCACCCTCCAAAAACTCCTGCCAGAGGAAATTGGGTGGGGTAGACACCAAGGCGAAGAGCACGTATTGGAAGACGGGGATGAAGTCGATTGTTAATGGCGTCTGAGGTAGGTTGTTAGTACAATAGGTGGGAAGCGGTAAAACGGGGAAAGACGGACGCTGTTCTGATGAGCGGTGATGGCTTGAGCCAGGATGTTGGAGATGGCCGAGATGATGGCCGTTTGGATGGTGGCGGTTACGATAGGCGGTGCCATGGTTGCTGTACACCGGTTTCTTTTTGAATAAAAAGGGAGAAGAGCTGCTGGGTGCCGGAAGTAAAAGATGGGTTTTAACTTTTGAGAGGGCGGGTTTTGTGAGTGAGACTATGAATCGTGTCTTGAGTCGCTTTTATCCGTAGTTGGGAACTGTGATGAAAGCGACTGTAACCGGGACCCACTCACTGTGGTTAATTGCTTCTCTCGATGGCCTTGGTTTAGTTGAAGCTGTCGTGCCGGCATAAAACATGGCATCAGGAACAACTGCAAATGGATAGTTACAGACAGGTTTCGGACTGTATTGAAAACCCGAGTAATATGTCGGTCCGGTTGGTTACCTTAGCTACCTAGGTATGCGTGTATAGAGGCGTCCATATCTTTCGGTGCTTGGCGTAAGAGTGCCACGGCGCCCGAAACTGCGCAGTATCTTCGCGAGTGGTCGAGCCCCTGCTCCATCTGTGTACTGGCTGTCATGGAAGTCGTTGGTTTGCATATCAGTGGCTCTTATACATGCTATCCATCCCAAGTGTCATTTCCCAGCAACTATTACGATGCTTATTCTGAGTTACCCAGTCCGGCATGAACCTCCGGCCCCATGGCGCATATCCCGGCTTTGCCAGCATCTACAGATCCTCCCGCAGCGTTCTACGATCGGCAGAGAATCCACATGAAGAATAGCTGCACGATATAAGAATAGAAGAAGAGAAACTGCGTCCGCTGGTTCCTCTTCGCCCGTGAGTCCAGTGGGTGCATTGTCTGCATCGGGCCGCGGTTGTCACTGTTGATTTCCGGTAAGAGAACGTACTTGAGAGACCGCATCTAGCACCACATGTCAGCTGTGAGGCAACCAGCACCGTGGTTCTCAGACGAGGACTTACAAGGAACAGCGAATTCGCCAAGAAAGTGTAGATGAACACCATCCACCCAATCCAGCCACCAGTCCCCTTTCCGCCGTTAACGACCTCGGCGACGCTGATGGTCACGATAACACCCACAAACTTATACCCCGAGTACGCAACCAAGTCCAGCAACTGAGACTCATTCGAGATGTTGAGCAGATAGCACCCCAGCTTCAGGCCGAGTATCTCGACAATCACGGCCACTAGCGCCGTCGTCGCAATGTATCCAAACAGCTCCGGCTGGAACTGGCCCTTCAGACCTGAGATGAGGGCCTGTAGGAAGATGTAGGTGACGAGCGACATGACGGGGATATACATGTCCGGGCTGTTGATGTCGTCGCGCGGCGGCAGATACCAAGCCTCCTGGCCCGAGGGGCCCGTGGCTTGTCGCCGGGTCCATGGTTTGTGCCGCCAGGGGAAGAGGACCAAGAACAACTTGTTTATTACGTAGGAATTGGTCACGATGAAGTAGTGCTTGAGCGCCGAGACGTTGACGAATCGGTTTACCTGGCGATTATGAACTTAGTATGTGAAGGGGAAGTTGGGCTTGGTTCCGTGAGAGCTAAGTAGCTAAGATAGGCTCACATTCTGCTCGATGTATTCCTGCCCCTGCCGGAACGCCGTCTGGCCAAACTGGGATGCGAGTTGCGCGGCCGGGTCATTCATGAAGTTCCCGTATGGTCCAAACATGTGAGTTCCTGCCGATGAGGGGGCGCGCGCTTGTTGTGGGTAGGGGCTGCCATCGTAACCGCTTTGTGCTTGAGGTACGGGCGGCGGGGGAGATCTGAGCTGGGGAACCGTCGAGACGTGCTGCGGAACGGGGTGGTGTAAGGGAGGAGAGCGACCGTACGTTGTGCGCTGCATGGTCGGGAGTCTGTGGATCGGCTTCCGGCGCTGTACAGAATGGGCAGGGATGGAGCGGGCGCCGTAGTATGCAGATTGCTGCCGGTGTGAGGGAATTGAGAGTGTGTAGGTGGTGGGTATTCCCCGTTGTTCGGCCTGGCTCGAAATGCTCGAAGCTCTGGAAATGTGTTTTCAGCAACGGATTTGTTGGCTAACACAGTATGCTGTCATCCCCTGAAAGACGGGCTTGGCAACCAGCGGGTCAGTTACGCCCAATCATCGATTGCCATCTTATCGATAATGGGATCTGGGCACCCGTTCTCGCCATTTCCGAACCCACCACGGCGACCTTAGACTTCGATTCAAGCCCGCACCGGTAAAGACGGAACAAGATCGGCGCACGGCTTGTGATTCACGATGCTGGACGCATTCGAGATCATAAACACATCGGGTGTAGTTCTCTGGTCGAGGACCTATGCGCCCGTCAGCCCCGCTGTGGTCAACAGCTTTATCTCAGATGTCTTCATCGAGGAGAAGAGCACCGTGGCGAGCGCGGTGCAGGCCGCAAAGGATGGCGCATCAGCGGCGGCCAATCCACCATACCGGCACGACCAGCACAGTTTGCGATGGACCTTTGTTAAGGAACTTGGCATCATCTTCGTCGTAAGTGCCGATCTCAGGAAGTGCAATCGCAAGCTCCGTGGCCCCCTACAGCTGACAACCCCGACAGGCAGTCTACCGCTCTCTCCTGCACCTGCCCTGGATCGAGAAGCTTGTCGACAACATTAGGGCTATATTCGTGAGCTTGTACGGCGATCAGCTCACGAGGCCGAACACCACAATTGTCGAGTGTGTCAAGTTTGACGAGTACTTTGACCAGCAGCTCCAAGAGTTGGAACAGGGCAGTGGGAAGTTGGATACGCGCACAATCAAGGCTGACGCCATATCCGAAGATAAGTCCCCTTTGCCGCCTACACTCACACACAATCAGAAGCCCAACAAGACATCTCCCGATTCCACGCCCCTCGTAACCCCCAATGCCTCACGCCCTTCAACCCCTAGCCCGAGCCACCTGTTAGTGGCAAAGCCTGGGCCGGGCGGGAAGTTGTCACGACGAGCGAGGAAGATGCAGAACAATAAGTCGGCGCCAGCCTCGTCAGGAGACGAAGGGCCAGGGCGGAAGGCCAAAGCAGCAAAGCCGGCTAAGCGTGGAAGAAAGTGGGATGCCGACGGACTTGCAGATGAGACTGATGATGTGCAACTCGATTACTCCGTTCCCGCCTTGATGAGCGACAGTGAAGTAGAAGCTAGCGGGAAGCAAAGCGCCGTCGAGGAGGTGGATGCTTCCACATGGGGATCGAGAACGAAGGGGAAGTTCGTGTTGAAGGACCTTGGGGATGAGGTCCACTCCATATTGGCGGATGCCGACGCCAGGAAGAACGCTGGCGCCAATACCGAATCTTCCAGCGGGCTTGTTGGATCCAGCCTGAGCGCAATCGGCGGGTTATTCAGGAACGTTGTCGGCGGCAAGGTTCTGACGAAACAGGATCTGGAGAAGGCTATGAAGGGCATGGAGGAGCATCTTCTCAAAAAGAACGTTGCGCGCGAGGCTGCGGTGCGGCTGTGCGAGGGTGTTGAGAAGGAGCTGGTGGGAGTGAAGACGGGGAGCTTTGAGAGTGCGTTGATTTGCCGCCCTCTTACCAGAAAGACCACTGCTAACATGCCTTTCTGCAGGCATCAACTCCAGGATACAAAAGGCCATGGAGGCCTCTCTCACCAAAATGCTGACGCCTACCTCCTCGCTCGATCTCCTCCGCGAGATCGACTCCATCGCATCCCCGCCGGCCACCTCCCTCCGTAAGCCGCGGCCCTACGTCATGTCCATTGTGGGAGTCAATGGCGTGGGCAAGTCGACCAACCTGTCCAAGATCTGCTTCTTCCTCCTACAGAACCAGTACAAGGTGCTCATTGCTGCGGGCGACACTTTCCGGTCTGGTGCCGTCGAGCAGCTGGCGGTGCATGTGCGCAACCTCAAGGAGCTGACGGCCCGTGAGGGCGGCAAGGTTGAGTTGTATCAGAAAGGGTATGGCAAAGATGCTGCCGCCGTGGCGAAGGATGCGGTTGCCTTCGCTGCGCAGGAAGGGTATGACGTGGTGTTGATTGATACCGCTGGGCGCAGGCATAATGACCAGCGCTTGATGTCATCGCTGGAAAAGTTCGCCAAGTTTGCCCAGCCGGACAAGATTCTGATGGTCGGCGAGGTACGTACTCGGCTTTACGTCACTCCTTGTAGTATTGTAGGAAAGATGCTGACCGGCACAGGCACTCGTTGGCACCGACTCGGTCGCGCAGGCAAGAAATTTCAACGCCGCCTTTGGATCGGGCCGGTCGTTGGATGGCTTCATTATATCCAAGTGCGATACCGTTGGGGACATGGTAGGCACCCTGGTCAGCATCGTACACGCTACGAATGTGCCGGTGCTATTTGTCGGCGTTGGGCAGCACTACTCCGATCTAAGGAGCTTCTCTGTGAAGTGGGCGGTTGAGAAGCTGCTGAGCAGTGCGTGAGGGAGCTTGCGGGCGTTGCATTGGACATGGAGCGCATCTTGTCGCAGGCTTGGAGTATGCATTTCAAACCTTGGCTATGGAGAATGTCAATTCGTGAACTGGATGCTGCTATGATAACTGTAAGTCTATGTACTGGATGCGTGCCTGGAAATGCCAATGAGCGTTTGACTACCCGTATGCCTCGAGTTTCTCTCCTCCGTCTCGGATCTAGTGTACGTGGTTCAGGTCCAGGTTCAGGATGAGAGCAGGTTTCAAGATGCCAGGGTTAGGGCTGTGTGTGGTCTCTGTTCTACTGTGCCTTGCAACCACCAAGACAGCCCCACTTTTTCTGGCCGTGCTACCACCTCTATTTTTTTGAGGATAGTTATAACGTTATGCCTACATACATATATGACTGTCCTCAAAAAATAGGGGTGGTAGCACGGCCAGAAAAAGTGGGGCTGTCTTGGTGGTTGCAAGGCACGGTAATTAAAAGCGCACGTGCTGTCGTGGCTGTTCCGAACAACTAACTCTGAAGACCCCGCGTCGCGCGTCTGAGAGGCGTGCACCCATCTCTTTCGACGTGTCTGCCGACGACGCTGACCGATCCCTTCGCTCTCGGGCTCGCCGCACCAACGATGCATACGTCAAATGGCTTCCGAATTGCATGGCAGAGCGGCCCGACCCGGCCAGCAGCAGCAGCATGGCTTTGCTAATTCTACCGGACCGCCCCCATCCACCCTTGCTGCGCAGCTCGTCGAGAATATTTCGGCCTCGGCGAAGCTGTCTCGGCCGGACGAGACTACGGAACTGAAGCGTCTATTTGCCATCATCGAGAAAGTCAAAAATGATCCCGGCTGCCTCAAGACCCACGATGAGCGCGTCGAACACAACCACCTGTTGGTCTATGTTTGCGGCGGCGTGTTTCTTGAGAGCCTCAAGCTGGACGATGCCTTTACAGATCGGGAATGGTTACGTGCAGAAGCGCTGAAGGCAATCAACTTTCTGAAGGTCACCATCAACGAGACACCAACTGTCCTGAAGTGCACCACCGACGGCAAGACCTTCCTGGGGCGGGGAAGTGAGCCCCTGTGGCTGTGGATTATGCCTAAGCTGCTCCGCATGCTGGGACACAGGCGATGTCTTGGTATATCCAAAGAGATTGAAGAGCTCTTTCAATATATGTTACTATTGTCGGCGCAGAAACCGGGTCTCTGGGACCTCGGACGGTCTGTGATGCAGTACTTGCAGACAAACCTGAGTGGTGAGCCTCCCAGCTCCCCTCTGTGCTCTTGCCATAATACTGACATCCTCATGCCACAGCTATTCTCGCTCATTTCAAATCTGCAGTTCCATCCTTGCGGGACCACCCCATCGAGATCAAGCTGCCGCCCAAATCCTTCCTCGAGACCTTATCCGATGATGCACCTCGCGGCTGCACCTTCGCCCTTCGGGACGCTGAACAAGCTGCCCGACATGCCATAAGCCTCCTAGCAATAATAAGAGCTTCTGTTATTTCCAAGTCAGACTCTCGAGCTTCTCTCGTCTACGGCCAGAATCTGACCTGGCTCTTGGACACCCTACAACCATGGGCCTCATCTTTGATCAGCTGGCCCACGGCTCTTGGAGTCAGGCTTGACACCATCGTCCAGATAGCCATAGATCTGGTTGAGGCCCACTCGAGCTCTCGGGATTCGGACGTGGTGCTCTATCATAAGGCTGGCGCGGTTTTGGCGTTGCTTTGCACTGACTTCTTGCAAAACCACAAATCACTCCTGGCTGAAGATGAGGATGGCGCGACTCTCAGACGCGTGTTTTGTCTTGCTCTAGTCTGGCTTGGAAGAGCCTCTCATGATCACGCACCGACCTCTCGGCTTGTAGCTTCCAGCTTGATTCCTTCTGCGCAAAGGCTGGTTTTGGAGAAGCCCCTTGTCGGCGAGGGCACCGACATTTGGGTAGGTTCGGTTCGTCTTCCATCCCACGTTATTACTAATGAATATTTTAGCGAACTGTACACTTGTTGAGAGAGGCAACTGCCAGCCCTCCACCTGAACGGCCTAGTGGTGAGACAGAACCAGCTTTGTTTGTTGATAGCGAGCTCCGCCACCATGTCCTGAAATTGGCGTTCCGGCCACGGAGCAATCAACCCAGGGGCCCCGTAGCCAAACGCCGAAAGCTCGATGATGAGGAACCGTCGTTGTTGCTTGATGTGGCGAGCGAGCTGTGCCGGTCGGTGGATGCCAGTCCCTCAAGTGAGATTGAGGACCTGGAGTCACGCATCATGTTTGTTACCCCTGGTTGTCTGACGACTCCAATACTGACCTATTTCACAGTGACCGATTCGCCCAAATGGATGAAGATGATCAGTGCCATCTCATCAACCTCATATCCCGTATTATCTGCGCTGCTGATAATACCCTGAAGCTCAACAGGGCCAAACCGCAAGTGCCCTCTGTCTTCCAGTGTTCCTTTTGCTCCGGCTCAAAACCGAGCAACCTGCCGCCATTGAACCGACATGAAGCCGCCAAATCACTTGGAACCGGTATCTTTAGCAAGGTAATCAGGCTCCCGAGCTTCCTGGAATCGAGAAAGCCTCGTGTATCGGCCATGATTGCTCTCCGACGCATTGCACGACACTCAACAGACGGAGAATTTTGGGATTTGGAGAAGTCCGGCCCCGGGCAATGGTGTCTGCAGTCATTACAAAGCTCCGTCCGTGAGCTCCGCATCGCCGCTGGACGAGCCCTTTCCGTTTTCATATCCGAGCCACCAACTGCTGGATTTGACTGTGAAGTGTTGAAACGGAACAGATCCAATGCCCTGGGCATTCTCAAGTCGCTCTCAGACAAGGAAGCCCCAAATCTGTACGAGACTTGCATAATGGCCTGGGGCCAGGTAGGCAGGGTGGTCTCCGCTGACGAGCTCAACCTGGTCGTCATCAAGCTCGTCGAGTACCTTGGGCACCGCAGCATGCTAGTGTCCGGCTTCGCCTTCAACGAGATTCTGAACCTCGCCGACTTCCGTGGGGAATCAGTAGCGCAACTGTTCCAGCCGTTTTGGCCAAGCCTGGCGTTTTCGGTCGTAAAGGACCTGGTTTCCAAACCGCAGACGGCGCGGCTGGTTGCCGATCTAATGCAAATGAGCGTGTCGGACCTTCTGCGCATGCTTCAAAAGCATGCCCTTCCATGGCTCGTCCTCACCAAGAAACGGGATGTGGTCCAGAAATTTGCGGAGGCACTGGGCTGGAAAGAGACATGGCAGCTGTGTACGGATCCGGCGAATCTGCCATCCATCCTCGCCCTTCTCCTTGTGCAGGACGCCCCTGATATAGCTGGACATGCTATGTCATTGCTCGTACACGTTTCCTCCCATTTTGACAGGTCTGAATTTGTGGAGCTGCTGCGAACAGACCCTCTCACGATCGCCTTAGAGCTCTTCAAAGCTGGAGCCGAAGCGAACGAGGCCCGGAAAGCTAAGGTATGTCGGGTTGCTAAATGAAGGAGCGGCTTGGAGGAGTCTAACCAGACACAGGTTCAAGCGGCGCTCAATACCATGGCAACTCTGCTTCTGGCCGACCAGAAGGACAAACGGGTCAAAAAGTCGCACATGGTCGGACGCTATCTCCAGCAGCACGCCCTCGGTTTGACGGCACGGTTGAGTGAGGTTATCAACGATACCATGCTATCACGTCCACCCGTCTCGGAACAGCGGCGATGCCTGGGAGCCATGGAGGAGATGGTCAGGGTTTGCAACTCGTATGTCTGCATTGCGCGACCTCAGATCTCGGCTTGTCTCATTTCCGCCTTAGCTTCCGAGGAGCTGCGGTCAGCAGCCTTCTCCTGCTGGGAGGCCATGCTCACTCACATGGAGGAAGCCGACGTGGAGGCCCTGATCGAGACGACGTTCTTCATCATTAGTCACTACTGGAAATCGTTTGATATGGCGACCAAGAAGAAGGCGAAGGGATTGATCTCGACTCTGCTGAACAATCACAAGGGCATCGTCGAGCACTACTCAAACAGACTGCCCTCGCTGAGCCATATCCACGAGTTGACAGACCTCTGCAAGGCGGTCGAGACTCTCCGGCCTTCCTTGGACGCCATGGGCACATTTGCTGTATTTGCTCGGCGGCTGAGCCACGAGAACCCGGGCGTGGTTGAACAAGCTCTGATCGAGCTGAACGCGTTCCTTGAGAAGAACCAAGGCTCACTCCAGACATCGGCCATCAGCGAGCAGCCGGATCCCATTGTGTCTGCACTTGCCCGGTCACTGTTAGACTGTTCCGCCAAGTACAACGGCTGGCATGTCAACATTAGCCACCTCTGTGCGCAGGCTATTGGTCACATGGGCTGCTTGGACTCGAACCGTCTGGAGACGGTGCGCGAGCAGAAGCAATTCATCGTCCAGTCCAACTTCGAAGACGCTCATGAGACCACTGACTTTGTAGCCTTCATGCTCGAGAACGTGCTCGTCAAGGCTTTCCTGTCGACGACCGACACCAAGTTCCAAGGGTTCCTGTCCTACGCTATGCAGGAGTTGCTGGACAGGACAGACTTCAACGTCGCTTGCACCTGCAAGGGCCAAGGCGATAAAGAGGCCCTCTACAGGAAATGGCTTGCCTTCTCAGAGAACACACGGGAGGTTCTGACGCCATTCCTGTCGTCAAAGTTCGTGGTCGCGCCAATGCCGCAGCAGACCACGGAGTACCCGATCTTCAGGCCTGGAAGGTCGTACGCCGTCTGGCTGAGAGCCTTGGTTCTCGATCTCCTTCGCAATGGCCAGAATCTGTTCAGCCAGGTTCTCTTCGAACCGCTCTGCCGGTTGATCAAAGTCAAGGATCTGGCTGTAGCGGAGTTCTTGCTGCCATATGTGGTTCTGCATGTCATTATAGGACAGGAACATAGCGATGAGTTCAGGAACAAGATCTCCGCTGAGCTGGTGGCAATACTGCAACACCAACCCTCCGAGACAGCTTCATATGTCGAGAAGGAGGAGACGAAGCTGTTCTATCAGGTACGGGGACAGCATGCATGTTAACTCTCAGAGGTAGTAGCTGACCGCACAACAGGCCGTGTTTCGCATCCTTGATTATTTCATGGTGTGGCTGCAGGCCGGAAAGTCGAGGACTGGGATGACCGAGAAAGGTCAAAGGTGGATTGGATGGGTCGAGTATGTCATCGGCCGTCTTGACCCGGAATTGATCTCGCAGCGAGCAGTTGATTGCAATGAATATGCCCGGGCGCTATTCTTTTTGGAGCCACACATTGAGAAGCGCGAGAAGAAAGCCGGAAAGGAGGAGAACGAGCGGATATTGCAGGCGTTGCAGAACATTTACACGCAGATCGACGATCCTGATGGTCTTGAGGGTGTGTCGGCGCATTTTCAACACGTTACCCTAGACCAGCAGGCTCTCAACCACCGCAAAGCCGGCCGATGGACGGCAGCGCAAACCTGGTACGAGATCAGGCTTGCCGAGAATCCTGAAGATGCGGATATTCAACTGGACCTCTTGACTTGTCTCAAGGAGTCCGGGCAACACGGTCAGTCCGATCCGCACTTGCAAGAACTTACGTCGCCTAACGACCAGACCCTGTGCAGATGTGTTGCTCAACTATGTTGAAGGAATGACCGTGAACACGGCGAACAGGATTGCGCCCTTTGCCGTCGAGGCGTCGTGGGCAACCGGCAGATGGCAGACCCTCGAGAAATACCTCCGCCTGTACAACGCAGGAGACGTGTCTGAGATATTCAACCTCGGTGTCGGAGAAGCGCTCCTCTGTCTCAAGGACGGGAATGTGGAAAAGTTCAAAGAGCACATTCAGATGCTGCGAGAGAAGGTAGCCGGTTCCATGACGCACTCAGCGACATCTTCACTGCGAGCTTGTCACGATGCCATGCTCAAGTGTCATGTCCTCAGCGATTTGGAGATGATTGCGAATGAGAAACTCAAGGGAGACGGCGACCAGCAAGTGCTCCTCACAGCGCTGGATCGGCGGTTAGAGGTGCTGGGGGCGTATGTGAGTGATAAGCAGTATCTGCTCGGGATCAGGAGAGCAGCGATGGAGTTGATGCGGTATGTTTTTCTAAACTTCATCCTGACGGGAGCCATCGCTGATTCCATAGGCCGAAATTCGGAAACGAGGACATCTCATCTCAGTGGCTTTCTAGCGCTCGGTTGGCGAGGAAGTCTGGATCGATGCATCAGTCGTTCAACGCGGTGCTGCACGCTCAGCAGCTCGGGGACGGCTCCGCGATCATCGAGCACGCCAGGCTGCTGTACAAGGACGGCCATCACCGGAAGGCAATTCAGATTCTGCAGCACGCCATCTCCACTAATTCGTTCATCAGCGACAACTCGGCTGCTCCCAGTGTCCCGCCGACTTCGAGCAAGGGTCCGGAATCGCAACGCAACTTATTGACAGCACGAGCTCATCTTCTCCTCGCGAAATGGCTTGATTCAACGGGTCAAACACATGCCAGCGCCCTTCGCTCCCAGTATCAGCAGGCAGCCAAGACACATCCGCAATGGGAGAGGGGCCATTACTACCTTGGCCGCCACTACAAAAAGGTTCTAGAGTCGGAGAAGGCCCTTAAGCCAGACGATCAATCCGATGAATATCTGTCTGGCGAGATCGCAAAGCTTGTCATTGAGAACTACCTCCGTTCTCTGAACTTTGGGACGAAGTACCTCTCCCAGACCTTGCCGCGGATTCTGACCCTGTTTCTTGAACTGGGTGCTCAGGTTGACAAAGCGCCGGATGGCAAGATATCGCTGTCCCGGGAGCTCTACATGCGCAGGAAGGCCATCCTCCATGAGCTGTACAAACACTTCCAAAAGCACATCACTCGGCTGCCGGCATACATATTCTACACTTCTCTCCCACAGATTGTGGCAAGGATAGCGCACCCGAACCCCGAGGTGTTCAAGGTGCTGGAGCAAATGATTCTCAAAGTAGTTGAGGCGCATCCTCGACAGGCTCTCTGGAGTCTATTCCCGCTCATGACGGTGAGACAGGCCGGTGATCGGCGAACTCGAGGGCTCCAAATCCTGCAGGCCGCTCGTGGAATCAGCAAAAAGGTGGATGGCTCATCCTACGATCTGAAGCAAATGCTCAGGATGGGTGAGAAGTTGGCCGAGCAGCTTCTATGTGCTTGCAGTAACGGTGATTTCCCGAGCAACAAGAGCACCACAGCAAGCATTACGAGGGATCTCAACTTCAACCACAAGTGCACACCCTGTCCGCTGGTAGTCCCGGTCGAGGCTTCCCTGACAGCGACGCTGCCGACTCTGACGGACAACGTCCGGAAACACAAGGCATTCTCCCGAGACGTGATCACCATCGACGCATTTCTGGATCATGTCCTGGTCTTAGGCTCATTGGCGAAGCCACGCAAGCTCACGGCGCGAGGATCAGACGGGAAACTCTACGGTCTGCTCATCAAACCTAAAGACGACCTCCGCACCGACCAGCGCCTGATGGAATTCAACGGGCTCATCAACCGCTCCCTCAAGCGTGATGCCGAGTCGAGCCGCCGGCAGCTCTACATCCGCACCTACGCCGTCACGCCGCTCAACGAAGAGTGCGGCATCATTGAGTGGGTCGACGGGCTCAAGACGCTGCGCGACATCCTGTTGGGAATCTACAAGACGCAATACAATATCGTGCCCAACTACAACGATATTGCGCACAAGATGAAGCAGGCCACCTTGTCTGACGCCAACATCCGCATCTTCACCGAGGAGGTCCTCGGCCAGTACCCGCCCGTGCTGCCCGAGTGGTTCATCAAGCAGTTCCCCAACCCGTCGGCCTGGTTTGCTGCTCGACTGAGATACACCCGCTCCTGTGCGGTCATGTCCATGGTCGGCACCATCTTGGGTCTGGGCGACCGCCACGGGGAGAATGTCCTGCTGGAGGAGGGCAACGGCGGGATCTTCCACGTCGATTTCAACTGCCTCTTCGACAAAGGCTTGACATTCGCGCTGCCGGAGCGGGTGCCTTTCCGACTGACGCACAACATGGAGGCCGCGATGGGCATTTATCGATACGAGGGGCCCTTTAGGCACTGCAGCGAACTGACGCTTAGGATCCTGCGGCAGCAGGAGGAGACGCTGATGACCATCCTCGAGGCCTTCATCTACGACCCGACGCTGGACCTGCAGAAGAAGTCGAAGAGACATTATGAAGTGGTCGAGATGCGTCCTGCGAGCGTGGTCGAGAGCATTAGGCGGAAGGTCAGAGGCTTGTTGCCGGATGAGAGTATCCCGTTGGGAGTGGAAGGGCAGGTTGAGGAGCTGATCAAGCAGGCGGTCAATCCGAAGAATTTGGCGGCCATGTATATCGGCTGGTGTCCGTTCTTGTAGGAGGATAGGCTTCAGAGCGCGGTGTTTAGAGCTTGGTACTAAGAGAAGGTCGAGGGAGATGTGTGTTCAGGCGTAGAATTCTCATTTCAGGGCCGTCCTGCGGATGTGAGGCGGTGGCGTTATGAGGGATCAGATGATGTATGGCTAGCATGAAGTCACGGACGCCTTCGATGACTGTTATGTTTTCGGTGTGATGACGTCTTCAGGGGTAACAAAATGGTTGCTGTTGATTAAGCTCCAACGCTGTCGAGCAAACGGCCATTTTAACAGCCCACCAATTTGACCCCCGGCACACCGACCAGGTAGCTGATTTTCTTCCTGCCAACGCACCTTCCCTTCCTCTCTAATCTGTGCTGCTGCCTAAGGTATTGCGTCAACTTTTGTCCTTTGCATCTTAATCAGGTAGTCAGTAATCTTGTTCACATTGTCTTCCGTTTTGCCAAGTTTGTGCACAACAAAGAGCACAGTCACGCTGACGAACGAAGCTGACTTCGCGCCACTGCCAGTGACGCGCAACCGAGGTTCATCCTGACAACGCTCTTCCCTTCGTTTTTACGTCATCTCTTCTTCAAATTCGAGCGACATCCAATCCCAAGGAAATTTGTTCGTCTCAGACCGTTAAGATGTCTTATCGAATTGGTGAGTATGCTTCATTCTATTCATCGCGATCGATTCCGCCCGAAGCTCTCGAGCTCTCATCCCAGCAGCTCGAGCTTGGCTGGAGCTTGAGCTCGCATCTCCACCCATACAACCCCTGGGCATCCGTCATGCACCAGCTCATCATCATCCATTCCCATGATCTACCTTACTGCATCACTTCATTCAGGACAGAGGATCGCTAACGCGCCACAGAAATTTCGCCCAACAACCGGGCTGGCTGCCAGGACAAGGTCTGCAAAGATGCTAAAGCCAAGATCAAGAAGGGCGAGCTGCGTCTGGGCACCTGGGTGACGTTTGAGGATCGCGGTAGTTGGAAGTGGAAGCACTGGTATGCGAGGACCTATCAATATGCCTAGGCTTTACGCCCGGGGGGAAAATATGCTGACCGTGGATCCTTATCAGGGGATGTGTATCCGGGGACCAGGTCATGAATATGCGGAACAAGATCAAGGATCTTGACCACCCTGGCCAGTACAAATGTAAGTATCAATCGGCTTTCTCAGTGCTTCCGAAACATGAAGAATGCCGAGACTGATGTGGCGGATAGGGGATCTCATTGATGGATGGGAGGAACTTGAGTAAGTTTAGTCTTGAATTTGGATCAGTGTCCCCGGTACTGACCGTGAGAAGGGGCGACCCGAACCTGGTAGAGAAGGTGCAGAGGGTCATCAGACAGGGACATATTGATCCTGAGGATTTCAATGGGGTGAGTATCTCTGACTCCCTAGTTCAGTTGACGAGGACGCAATAGCTGATGAGGATGATCAAGGACCCGGAGTTCAACAAACCTGGTCAGAAAGGCATTCGCCCGATTCAGAGGAAGAAGAAGGCAGAGCAGGTAGAGGATGAAGGCGATGAAGTACTGGTCCACCCATTGGGAGCTTCGGAAATAAGTACTAACCGTCTCAAGGACACCGAGGCGACACCGGAGAAAGCCACCAGCAAGCGAGGCCGCAAAAAGGCTGAGGCCGACGAGGAGGATGAGGAGCCGGAGCCTCCTGCAAAGAAAGCTAAGCGGGGCGCCAAGAAGAAGGCCGAGCCTGAGCCTGAGTTAGAATCAGATGCCGAAGCGGAGCCTAGGCCCGAGGCCGAGCCCGAGAAGCCCAAGAAGACGGCTAAGGGCAAGCGCGGCGCCAAGGCTGCGGCTTCCGTCAAGGCAGAGCGCGAAGAGTCGGGGCCGGAGCCGGAGGCGCCCAAGAAGAAAGCCGGGAGAACCAAGAAGGCGAAGAAAGAGCCGTCCCCTGAGCCCGAAGGTGAGTCTGAAGCCGAACCAGAGGTGCCAAAGAAGAGAGCCGGAAGATCCAAGAAGGCAAAAAAGGAGCCTTCGCCTGAGCCCGCAGCTGAACCGGAGGGCGAGCCAGAGGAGGCAGAGAAGGAAGAAGAGGAGAAGCCTGCGCCAAAGGCAAAGAGGGACCGCAAGGCTAAGACTGCTGAGAAGGAGGAGGCTCCAGCCCCGAAGAAGCGGGGTAGAAAGGCGTAAGTAAAACTTAGAATGGGATTTCGCAATGGATGATGGATGCTAATTTTTCACTGCAGAGCTGCTTAAGGACGGTGGCCCTCGAATCATACAGTTGCTACATCACCAACTTGAAATCCCGGGGCAATACTTCACTCACTCTGTATGGCAAGGGATGTAATCTGCTCGGCGCAATCTGTTTTTCATCAGCCTCCTTTGTCAACCCGTCGAATGCGGGCAGGTCCTGTATCGTGGGGATGCTTGCCCAGTCAGACTTGCTAGAAGATACCTGAGGACGGCGCGGACGCGGCAAGTCGCAGCATCGTTGTATCATAATCCACCGTGAGAGCAGATCTGTCAAAGCGACGTATAAGGAAACTCGAATTTCGAAATTCTGTCTGCTCGCTTTGTGTGCTTCCTGGACCTTCTATGCCGACCAACTTCACATGGGTAGGTGGCCATTTCTACCTATTTGTCCACCCGAGAATGGCCTGGTGGTGGCCCTCTAGCCGGCCTATATACGGATTCACAGTCTGAAAACAGATCTGGGAGGCATGGATGGTCAGAGATTTGCGGCACGGGTTGTGTTAGCCTTTCCCGCCTATGTAGGGGGTTATGGGCCGGTCCGGTAGTTGTGCCGCGCTTCGCCGCAGCTAAAACACCACCAACTGTTTTACTCGCGAGGCACAGCTTAGAGGCCTAAACGATGAAGATGTGCGCAGCTTTCTCTGGGGTCAGTCTGTCTGGTGCTCTGCTGGCTTCGGTATCTATTCAATGTGAAAAGACGGGCCGAAGTTGGGAACTGGCCTAAGGCCAGTTGCCTTTCGTTGCTACCTGATCATTCTTCTAGAAGTTGAGGGAAAGTGGCAGGGCTACGAAGTAGAAACGGGCGGTTCGTGACGGTTCTCGCTCGGTTCGTCGCGTGCTACCCGAGTGTGGTGTAGTAGTGTGGTTTTCGCATGTATGCATGGCCTCGATGGCTTCTTAGTCCTCCCCTACAATGTGATTGGATTCTGGAAGGACTCGCCGAGACGGTTTCCGGCTTCTTTTCCCACGCGCATGCGCCATGACATCACCGTCTAGGCTTTCCGGTGGAACAAACCATCGTTTTTACGACTACGCAGCCAAATCACTTTGGTAACTGTTTCGCACCGCAAAAGCTAACGCTGATGCCCAACTTCGCCGGAGAGGAGTTGCATGAGCCTTATTATGGTGACATCGAGTTGCGATCAGCGTCCAGACAGGGGATTCTGGGAGGAGGGCTGAAGCCTGGGTATGTGTGTGACCAGGAAGAGCGGGACCTTCGGAGAGCTTATCCCACTGCTCACTTGCAGCCATCCAGACCCAGGCCGAATTCCGAGGAGTGGCTGATTGGCCATCTGTCGCTCTCTTGTCATCTGTATCAAATGAGCAGGTGGCTGGCGCGTGTACACGTATAGTTTGGGTGTGCCTGCGGCAACTCGCTAGTGACATGCCATCGATGGATCCTCCTCCGGCCCACCGGGACGGCCTCGTGTTGCGTTTCGACAGCCTGTGACGCACGGCACCGGTAAGGTAGGTGCTCAAGCATGCTGTAACCACTCTCGTTGAATCTATTGGAATGGAAGGTAGTGGAATTCCACATTCCCGTCTCGTGGAAGATTCCCGGTCTCCCGTCTTGATGAGGGAATGGTGTCACGGTGGACAGTCCAGTGTCATCCGCCTTGTAGGGCTAGGGCATTTCAATGCACTACCAACTCACTTCGAGTAATACTGTGTAAATACATACAGCCAGGCAGGTAGGCGCCAATCTAGGGCGCAAGGAGCGGCCCTGCCAAACTCCAAAGCGGCAGTTCCAGGGTTGTGGGATGATGACGTTGGTTTCGAGCCCAATTTAAATCCCGAACAATTGGCCAGCTCCGGCTAGCCAGCCCCGGCCCTGAAACCTCACCAGGTAATCCTAGTCTCCGACTCGTGCGGCAGGGAAGACAGCCCAGAGAACAGTCCAGTCCCTGCTCTTTGAACATTGACCAGGCCGGCCAACAGCGCACCTGTTCTGCGGCCTTATCCCGTTTCCAGTTTGCGGCATCTCATACCGACTTCGGTTTCGAAACATCTTTGGCCGGCTTTCTTAATACCGGCCAGGACCCTGCGGCTTCATTTGATTCCACCTATACCTTGCTCACTGTGAAAGTCCAGCAAGCGAGAGAAAGCCCGTGTGAGTGAGACCGAGTGACGGAGCCAGAAGAGGCTGGGTGTCTGCCAAGGTCTCTCTGGGTCACATTGGTCCTGCCCCGCCTTGGCTGCCGCCACGAGTCCCCTCCCACCTTCGACCGACCTAAACGTCACAGCCCCCGACCCGGCTGAGCTGCACTTTCCACCAGCAACCGCAAGTTTCTGACACTCTCACAGCTTACACGCAGTCAACAGTCGTTTGCCGGCCACCCAAAGGCCACCTGGTGTCCTGCTTCTCGTCCGACGACCTCCTACCCCTCACTCTGGTCACCCAACCCCGCTTGATCGCCGGCCAGCTACAGCTTACACCACAGAAAGTGCTCGCAGCACCAAGCAGCAGCCATGTCCAGGAGCCGAGTCGAATTCGGGGAGAGAGAGTATATCAGGGAGGCTCCGCGTCGCCCTCCCGCGGATTACGATGAGGTTGACATTCGTGTCCGTGAGCGGGAAGACCGCCTGCCCCATTTCATGCGCGAGGAGAACAGACGGGCCGAGCCGGGCCCGTTGGTGCTCAGACAAAGGGAGGTCGAGACCATTGAGAGGCCGCGTCCGAGGTCACCCAGCCCCGTCCGGGTCCGGGAACGCATAGTCGAGCGGGCCAGGAGCGTCAGCCCCCCGTCGAGGCGCCTGGACGAGGAGGTGCGCTTCCGTAGAGTCGTGAGAGAGCAAAGCCGTGGCCCCACTGAGAGAATTCGCTTTGTTCCTCCACGGTCGCGCTCGCCCTCTCCAGATGTGCAGGAGCGCATTCGGATTGTCGAGAGAGAGAAAGAGCGCGCGCCGAGCCCAGCGCCCCCTCCACGGCCACCAACACCGAAGGTCATCAAGGGGCCGACAATCGAGAGAGAAGTGATTACCCACTACCGGGATATTGACCATGGTGAGTACTGTCCGCAACATCCTTTCCGTCAGTGCTTTTGGCACTCACACTCTGCAGGAATGGTGGTCGCTCGCCCTCCTTCGCCCCCTCCCGCACGTCGCGATGTTCGCGACACCGAGATTGACATCTACACGTCTCGCGGCCAAACAGAGGTCGACATCCACAGGCGGGCTCAATCGCAAACTCGCCGCAGGTCGCCTTCCCGAGAACGGCCGTTACGGCGCCCAGTCCAGGCCTATGATGACGAGTTGACCGTTCGAGCGGACCGCAGGCACTTGGAGGTCGATATCGAGCGCCGGCGGAGCGTCTCCAGGGGACCAGGGCGGCGTGCGCAATCAGCAGCCCCGCCGAGCCTAGACTACGAAGACGAGGCGTACGAGATCACGTCCAAGATCGACAGGCGCGGCAAGATGGGCGAGGCCTGGAACGGCATCACGAAGGACTGGGCTATCATTGACGTGCCGCCGGGCACGGAGCGAGTGCGCATGGACGGCGCCGGCGGCGCCTCAGCCGAGGTGACGTGGCAGAAGTACAGCGGCGTGCGCCGCACCAAGTTCATTCCCGAACGCGAGGAGAAGAACTCGGTGGTGTCATCCTCGACGAGCGTTTCAGAGCTTCGCGCGCCGCCCGCGGACCGCGAGAGGCGGCTGAGCGTGCACGTCGTCGATAAGGATCGCGGCGGCAGCAGGGACCGCGAGGTGGAGGTCGAGAAGGTGACGGATCGCCGGATTGCCATCCGCAACTCGACGCCTCCCCCGCGCCGCAGCGAGACATGGACGGAGATCACCAAGGACCTGGTCTGTCGCGAGGCAATTCAAGAGATGGGTTACGAATACGAGGAGACCGAGTTCTTTTACTACATTGTCGAGTACCTAGCCTACGTAAGTCCTGCCCTCCTACTCCTTCCCAAACTACCAATTTGTCCCAGACAACTAACCACCCCCTGTAAAAAATAGGAGGACGTCCTCCGCCTAGTGCAGCTCTCCGACCGCATCCGCGCCGCCCGCAAGGAACGCGCCCGCGAAATCGCCTGGGAGCGCGAGTGGCGCGACGACTGGGAGCATCGCAACCATCACCATCACCGCCGCTCCCGCTACTCGGTCGACTACGACGACGAGCGTGTCGTCGAGCGCGAGATCATTTACGATTCCCGCCATCCGGGCAAGTCATATCGCCACTAGGCTTGGCCTTCATCTGCCTGCACGCTTATGAGTTCAGTGATGACCTGATGACCTGATGCGAAGCGAAGCGAAGCGAGGTAGTGTTGATCGTTGATCGTCGATGATGTGTTTTAGACTGGCCGGTTTTGGATACTTGCATGGCCTGGCTGATGGGGGCTTGAAGCCAGGATATTTGACGACGTGATGGATCTCTTAGCGTTTTGGTTTTGCATTTTCTTGCTATTTTTTGCTTTCCTGCTTCTGTTTTTCTAATGAGTCATGTCTGACATGGTGGTTGTCGCTCCTTTTTGGCATGTTCATGTTCTCTTAACGACCCTGATGACCTACACAAAAGAAAAGATGTTTTGCTTTTGATTGGATTCTCATTGGATCTGGTCTGGATGGATGGATGGATATGTTTCGCCTTCTCAATTCTCTTCTTGTGCTTCTGCGTTTCCTGTCCTGGTAGGTCCTACTTACTTTAGACTCTCGTACTGCGAGGCAACGTATTTGAGATCACAGGTGTAGCTTAGCTGAGCCAAGAACGGTGATAGTTTATGATATATGACCAGAGCTCAAGTGTTATTCGTGACGGCTGAGAGCTTTTATTGTCTCTTATGAACCGTGACTGTTGCGACTGCGTCATATCGATTTCCCGTCCTGCTTACTCCGTAAATAGAAACTATCCCGGTTCCCTCATGCTCTTACTTCCCGCTCCAGCGCCGCTAATGGAGCTGATAATGGTATCGGTTTCGCATTCCCAACCGGGGCCGTACTGCAAAGAGTCCGCTAGTTGCACCCAGTGCAACCAAACATGATGTCGTATTCCCAATATTAGGACCATGCTTACCCCATAGACCGGGCTTGCGCTACACTGGAGTGGCTGACTCCCGAGAGCTATACTTCGTCCCAGTCCGGAGGGCCATTGGAAAGGACATGTTTCACAACCGATCCGATGGCGCCGTCGGCCCCGGGCCACGCCCACTCCCTCCGCACTTTCTTTCCCTCCTCCATGAAGACCCCCGTCACCTTCAGTTCCAGGGTGCCGGTGCCTTGGTTGGGGCCGAAGTCGAAGTAGACGCCATACTCCCCCGTGTCATAATCGATTATGCCGTTGTTGTTCCAGTGTATCGTCCACTTTGGCAGCGGCGGGCTGGGAGCCCCGTCAGGAGCAGGGGCGGCGGCGGACTTCTCTGTCTGCTTGGCAACGAACTTGTAATACGACGCTGCCAGGGCGCAGGGCACCGTGGCGTGGAGGTACGTGAATAGCGCCTCGAGGCGAGTGTTCTCCTCGGCGGCCAGCGGGGATAAGGCGACGAGTGGATTCTGGGGCGCCGGCTGCGCAGGTGGGGTGAAGGAAACGGAGAAGGTGGCGCCTGAGAGGGAATGCGGAGTGGGCTTGAGAAGGATTTGTACGCGCGCGATTGGGGTGATGGTCAGGTCGAATTGGACCAGTGGCGGCTTGACCAGGAGCGCGGCAAGGGAGGTCGAGGCCGGGGCGCCGAGCAAGGGGGTGAAGCGCGACTCTTTCATGGTAACGGTGGGATTGCCGACGCCGGCGCCATGGAGGACGGTGGTGAATGCGGCTAAGTGCTGCGCGCACTTCTGGACCGTTCTGTCGTACTCGTAGTACGTTATCAAGGGTGCGAGTATCGAGGACGGAGGGGTAGATCTCTTGTTGACGCTCGACTCAGACCGCCTCTGCTCGTTGGCTCTGTGAGCGTTGCTGAGCAGAAGGCTGAGAGTGGTACACAGCCAGTTCGCCAGGGCGTCCTGCGCGCCTGGGTGCTCCCCTGATACTGTCGCTTCCTCCTCACCAAGAGTCACAAGCTGGACGGATACGGTTTTTGTGTTGTCCAGCGGGTAGGTCACAGCAGAGTCCTCTAAGGAGACACCGCGGGTGCTCAGCATGCGAGCCTCTCTGTTGATCTCGTGCCACAGCTCCCGAGCAAAGATGGTATCCCGCGACTCCTTGACACGATCCTGGAGCGGCGCATCTAGGGGCACCGGCCGGGGCAACGACGACCTACCAACGGCAACCCCGTTCTCAAGGATGCTGACTCGTAGGCGTTTAGTCCCGCCGCCCATCCTGCCATGCTCTAGGCGGACGGAACCATCTGCTGCCCTCCTCATGGGTGCGATGCTCTGAGCCTTGAACTCCGGGGCGGCATTTGAAAAGCCGAACTTGACGCCCATAGTTTGCGGCTCGTAGGGTATGCGGAATGTTCGCCAGCCGTCCTCGCTCACGGCCAGTACCTCGGACCAGTACTTGGTCTCGAAGCCAATCTCCCGCTGCAGTCTTTTGGACGCTGCCAGAGCCGTGTCCGCGGCCCTATTCAGATCCATTAGACGCTTGCCAATCGCCACCAGCTTGTTGTCGGGCACTCTGCTGTGAGCGAGCGTCGTGGGCGCTTCGAGCATCGATGCGCCGAGGGTCCCGATGCCGACAATGTCTCGCAGGCCCGGGCTGAAGGTGGCAACCGCCTGGGCCGGGTTCTCCTTGGACAGGAGGAGAGACACGAAATCGAGGGCTAACAGCGATGTCTGGTGGGTTTGGTGGATGGCACGGAGCAGCTCCGCCCGGGCGGCTGCGACATCCTTCGCCTCCGCAACATCGCTGCCGGCCTCGGAGGGGGCGCTGGCCATCTCGACATCGCGGTCACCGTCGGTGCCATGTTGGCGGGCGCTGACCTGGGCGCGCAGCTCGGCCGAGTTGACGGCTCGAAAACCGCCAGGCTCGGCACTGATGCGCCGGATGAAATCGGCAATCGACTGCGGGCCCCGGCTCGGCGCAGGAGGCGGCCGTAGGGAAAACGGCCGGTCGTTCATGATGTGTTTACAGGCCGTCGAATGATGCCGCCGACGCGAAGTCGCAAACCCCACGTCGACACCCTTGTCCAGTCTTTGTTAAGCTTCCGCAGGAACGGTCAGGCGGTTCCGACCCGTGTCTGCCCCACACACTCTGCGTCACGCACTGCAGCTTACAGTTCTATGCAGTGGAATACGTATAAGGCAAGCACTGTTTGCCTGTGAAGTGAGGGCAATTCCTGTGGGTCGCCAACAACTTGAGTCTGCTCCCATCGACTGTGAAGTCAACAACCTCTGGTCAACTACAAATAATTGAATAACTAATTGGTTACCTTAGTGCCTATGGAGTGAACTGTAAGCGCTATCTCCAGAGGTCCGCACGGGGCGATACTGTTGAGTGTGGATTCAAGCGACACACTCTCTGCGAGCCAGGAGGTGCATACTGCATACCGAGCGCCTGCGAAAATCAAGTTGGTGTTGAACTTGGAGCGTTCCAAAGCTGCTGATCGTTCCGAGTCGTTACTCCAACAAAACTCCACTAATCGCGCGGTTACATAAGGCAGCTATGTCATAATGTCATGGTTCGCGCTGGACTGGGTCGGTTTAAACCCCTCAATCTCCAGCGATGCATGTAAGCCCCACCAACAGCGAAGCTCTCAGAAGGTCAAAATTCTTGTGCTTCACCAACAAACTGACGCAAGACCGGGCCAATTGATGAACTCGTACAAGCCACGACTGGAGAGATCTTTGGCCAAGTGGGCTACCTACCCTAGATTGTACCTCGTAGGCATTGCCTTGAGCGGAAGGAACTAACGCGTGTCTCGGTTTCCTTGCGGTGTCGGACTGCCCCTCGTTACTGATAAGATAAGAGCTTCTGCCCAGAAAAGGCCCCAGAAGTGCGATGGTGGTGTTGCTTTTCATTGACCTCGTGTGATCCTGAGCTAGGTCCCCCGAGCTCCTTGAGTCCGTATAACCGCCGGCCCGCGATTGCTTCACTGCAAAGGGGGAGGAGAACAAGGCACTGCTCCATCGAACTCCCTTCCAGCTGATATCCTAGATTTTTATATCCCAGGCGATCCCGCCTGGCATGCCAGGACCCAGCATAAACTTTCCACTTCGGCCCGTCTCCGCCATCGCTCCTCCCTTCCGGGCCCTCCTTGCTTTAGTCCTCCTCTCGATTCCCGTCAGCGTATTCCTTCGCAATCGTCGAACTCTCGCCCATCTACCGTCTACCAAGTCGCAAAAACAATCCGGGACACCTAAAATGGCGGCAAAGAAGAAGATCGCCATCATGACCTCGGGCGGTGACTCGCCCGGCATGAACGGCGTTGTGCGGGCCTGCGTTCGCATGGCTATCCATCTGGGCTGTGATCCCTACTGCATCTACGAGGGCTACGAGGGCCTTGTCCGCGGCGGTAACCTCATACGCAAGATGGAATGGCACGATGTGCGCGGCTGGCTGTCCGAGGGAGGCACACTGATCGGCACTGCCCGCTGCATGGCTTTCTACGAGCGCCCGGGCCGCTTAGCTGCGGCAAGGAACCTGATTTCTGAAGGCATCGATGCCCTCATCATCTGCGGAGGAGATGGATCGCTCACCGGAGCCGACAGGTTCCGCGCCGAATGGCCCTCTCTGCTCGAGGAGCTCCAGGCCAACGGCGAATTCACGGCACAGCAACTCGAGCCATACAGACACCTCAACATCGTCGGCCTGGTCGGGTCTATCGACAATGATCTCTCAGGCACAGATGCGACGATCGGCTGCTACTCGGCGCTCGCCAGAATCTGTCACGCTGTCGATCTCATCGAGGCCACTGCATCGTCTCATTCCCGCGCCTTCGTCGTCGAGGTCATGGGGAGACACTGCGGCTGGTTGGCGCTGATGGCCGGCGTTGCGACGGGCGCGGATTTCATCTTCATTCCGGAGAAGCCTAGTGAGCACAACTGGAGGGAAGAAATGCGCGGTATTGTCGAACACGTTAGTGATACTACTCCCAACCGCCCTCTTGACTGTTCTAGCAGAAGCTGAGCCTCGGTGTGACAGCACCGGAAACTGGGAAAGCGCAAGACTATCGTCATCATCGCCGAGGGCGCTCTCGACAGGGAGGGCAATAAGATCACTCCGAACATGGTGAAGGACCTTCTCGCCGACAAGAACGGCCTCGGCCTCGACACACGGATTACAACACTGGGTCACGTCCAGCGTGGAGGAACGGCCGTCGCATACGACCGAATGCTTGCGACGCTGCAGGGAGTCGAGGCTGTCAAGGCTGTGCTCGAAGCCACACCTGATACCCCAACATGGGTCATTGCCATCAACGAGCACAAGATTGTCAGGAAGCCACTCATGGAGGCCGTGCAGGACACGAAGAAGGTGGCCAAGGCGATAGAATGCCAGGATTTCGACCTGGCTATGTCTCTACGCGATACGGAATTCTCGGAGCAGTATAAGTCCTTCATGATGACGACGGCAGTCCAGGTAAATAAGGAGATTATGCTGCCGGAAAAGGAGGTAGGCACCCAAACCCGAACCAAGCCAGCCGCTTTGGTGTTGACAGACTTTTCAAGCGCATGAAAATCGGCTTCATCAATGTCGGTGCCCCCGCAGGCGGCATGAATGCAGCCGTCCGGGCGGGTGTAGCCTACTGCTTATCCCGGGGACACAAACCGGTGGCCATTTACAATGGCTTTGCCGGGTTTGCTCGTCATCACGGAGACAAGCCCCTGGGCGCTGTTCGGGACTTCAACTGGGTCGAGGTCGACGGGTGGGCAAGCAAGGGCGGTTCGGAGATTGGAACAAACCGTGAGCTTCCCAGCGAGTCAGGCATGGAGACCATCGCCAACCTGATCGAGCAATACGAATTTGACGCTCTGTTCGTGGTCGGCGGGTTCGAGGCCTTCCACGCCGTCTCCCAGCTGCGGAAAGCCAGAGACCAATACCCCTCGCTCTGCATTCCTATGACAGTTCTGCCCGCCACCATCTCCAACAACGTTCCCGGAACCGAGTACTCACTCGGCTCCGACACATGCCTTAACGAGCTGGTCGAATACTGCGACAAAATCAAGCAGTCGGCCTCGGCCACCCGGCGGCGCGTCTTCGTCATCGAAACCCAGGGCGGCCGTTCCGGCTACGTCGCCACTCTCGGCGGTCTCGGGGTCGGCGCCATCGCCGTGTACACCCCAGAAGAGGGCGTCAGCCTGGAGATGCTCGCGGCCGACGTGCGCCACCTCAAGGAAGTCTTCGCGCACGACAAGGGCCAGTCCCGCGCGGGCCGCCTCATTCTGATCAACGAGAAAGCCTCTAAGGTCTACAACGCCCGCCTCATCGCCGACATCCTCCGCGACGAGGCCCACGGCCGCTTCGAGAGCCGCGAGGGTATCCCGGGACACATGCAGCAGGGCGGTGTGCCCTCGCCCATGGACCGGTGCCGCGCCGTCCGCCTTGCGATCCGCTGTATCCAGCATCTGGAGCAATTTGGCCGGAACGTGCACAACAGGGTGAAGAATGATCCTATGAGTGCTACGGTCATCGGGATTAAGGGAGCCAGTGTGGTGTTTACGCCGATCGCCAAGCTTGAGGAGGAGGAGACGGACTGGCCAAACAGGAGGCCCAAGGCAGCGTTCTGGTTGGAGATGAAGGAGATCGTAGATATCTTGGGCGGCAGGCCGCAGCACAGCGTTCCGGAGCCCGACTTGGTATGTTGCTTTTCGCAATTCTCCCCTACAAACTTCTACTTGCTGAAAGAGAGGAACGCGTTACTAACACAAGATCTATGTTCAGACTGGTGTCAAGGCAAAGGACGTTAAGAGGGGGCTTGAGAGCTTTTAGAACTCGACACAGTAGAAGTTATCTCTCGAGACGGGCGAATTAACTTCGCTCAAAATTCTGCTGCATTCCGGTCTTGTTACACTTGCGTGTGATCGCTAGATGGGAGATATTTCTTAGTATGGTGTAGAGGTTGGAAGGAAGTTCGGGAATGCCGATATGTTTGAATCGAGTGGTGTCATTCTGTTTCCGCACCCTGTGATGCCCCGAGGATTCCAAGCAAGGCGACATGCCGTCATCCGTGACACGGCAGCTCGGATGCACTGTTTACATAGGTCGACAGGTCACAGCATGCACTTGTATTTGGGTGGGCCAGCTCTTGGTAGAAGAGAGCGGCATGGACCTTTTCAAAGGAGCAAGGCTTCGCCTGCCACTAGCCACTGCCTTCTTGAACGGAATCATGAGTCCCAGGTCCTTGGGGCGGGTAAGGGGGCAGCCTAGACTGAATTCAGCACTTTTTTCCTTCCGAGTGCATTGGTGGTGTGCTCAGTCAGCACCACCTAATGCTTGGCAAAAGTTGAGGGAGGTTTTGGTCTGGTTGCATGGTGGCCGCCCTTTGGTTCACCGATGTCTTCTGTCTTCGTTTCTTAACGCAGGATTGTGGGTTCCCAACGCTGTGCCTTGCAAACGACAGGACGTCCCCACTTTTTTCGTCGCCACCCCCAATTTTTCGAGTGCTGGCATCATGGGAGACATGTTAGAATGCATCAAAACAGCCAAAACAGGCCATTTTTGAAGGTTTTGATGGGTTTATTGCATTTCTATAGATTCTAGGACCTTGAATTACCCTATTCCAGCCACTTACGCATACGTGCGCGCCCGCGACCGCCCTATTTCTAGTAGCTAGACTGCCAGACTGTCAGATCAGCACGGTTGACCTGATATGCCTAACATAATGCCCACACAACGCCCTGCCGCCCACGTATAAAGCTGGTGATACCTGGTTTTATGATGCGATATATTGACTGGGTTCATAATGCGGTATATTGACTGCGTTCGCGATGCGGTATGTTGACTGCGTTCGCAATGCAGTATGTTGACTGCATTCGTGATGGCTGGGTTCGCGATGCAGTATGTTGACTGCGTTCGTGTTGACTGGCTTTGCGTTACGGTATATTAACTGAGTTCGTGATGACTAGGTTCGCGTTGCCGTAGGTTGACTAGGTTCGTGATGGCTGGGTTCGCAATGCGGTATGTTAACTGTATTCGTGATGGCTAGGTTCGTGTTATAGTATTTTAACTAGGTTCGTAATGGCTGGGTTCGCGTTGCGGTATGTTGATTGCGTTTGTGATACCTAGGCTTGCGTTGCCTGGGTTCGCGTTGCCCAGGTTCGTAATGCAATATGGTATTGGGGTCGTAGGAATGGCCAAAAATGCTGTTAAATGGCTAGCTATTCCTTGTGTTTTGATATATTTGTTGCGAAGTCAGTCAACATACCACATTGCGAATCCAGTCATCAGGGACCCAGTTAACATACTGCAATGCGAACCCAGTCATCATGAACCCAGTCATCACGAACCCAGTCAACCTATAACAACGTGAACCTAGCCATCATGAACCTAGTCAACCTACGGCAACGCGAACCTAGTCATCACGAACCCAGTTAATATACCGCATCGCGAACCCAGTCAACCTACGGCAACGCGAATCCAGTCAACACGAACCCAGTCAACCTACCATAGGCTATTGTATGGGCGTTGTATTAGGCATACCAGGTCAACACAGTTGATCTTACAGTCGTGGGCGCGCATATAACTGAACCCGTGGGCGAATGGCTGGAATAGGGTAATTCGAGGCCCCAGAATCTATAGAAATGCAGCAAATCTATTAAAACCTTCAAAATTGGCCTGTTTTGGCCGTTTTGATGCATTTCAACTCATCTACCATGGTGCCAGCAGTCGAAAAATTGGGGGTGGTGGCAGACAAAAAAGTGGGGACGTCCTGTCGTTTGCAAGGCACAGCGGTCTAGACTTATGCTTTGTTAGTGACATATCATGCAGTAAGCTGACCTGTGGACGAAATGGCGAACTTCAAAGTTAGGTTATAATATAGAAAGTCAGAGAGTAGCAAAGTGAGCATGCAAGCATCAGGTTTTCCCCGTAAGCCTTTGTACCTAACTCACATATCGTCCAATGAATATCTCTTCCAAGTTGTTGCTGTTGTTTCCCTTTTTACCTTTTTTTGGAATTTAACCCTACTGTGTGATTCTTATTTAGTGAACATGTCAGGGAAAACCCTCCGTCCACTAGCGCGATGATCCACAGTGGAGCGCTGGGTAACGGTCCTGGGGTGAGCAGGCTGGGCAGCAGAGCTGTGTACTTGTGTAAGCGCTACCGACTTATCGTAAGACTGTGTCAGCAACTCAGCACAGATACCGGCATACACAGGGCCACTTTCCTTGTTCTCAGGAACGCATGCTACGGTACAATTCAGACTTTGTTTGCTGTGGTAAAAGCCAACGTGAACTCCCGTCCTTTGTTACAGGACCTATCATCGGAGCTGCCGTCGAATGTGCCGTCGCCGACAGCCCATGGTGGGCGGGAGCAACCAATAATCTGCGAGCGAGGGTTGCACTGCTTGGGGCCCTTTGGTAAATGTGTAGCGTACTGTGTACAGTACCTAACAGATCCACAACAACCTGGAAGGCCGTCGCCGAACACGGGCTTCTCAACTGAGCGAACACATGGCAGCCAGCCCCTGTCCACAGACACTGCATGGATTGATCGAGGAAAATGACTTGAAAAGGCAGCCAAAGAGATCAAACTGCGGACAGGGCTGGAGGAAAATGTCCCGTAGAGACCGTTGTCACCAGCCGAAATGAGAAGGCGCGATGAAACATGATACCCGTTCGGGGCTAGGCAGAGGAATATGCGGTCAGCGCCGGCATTCAGTGCCACCAGCGCGAGCGCCATGCAGCTTGGTGACATCGCCGAGGGAATGGGTCTGGAGCTCGCTTTTTGCCCGATCTCGCGGGCTCCTTCCCGCCGCCTTCCCGCCGCTTTCCCGCCGCTTGGCCCTTTTCTTCTTCCCCGCAGAGCGGCTGTTTGTCGTTCCTTCCCTCTCCCCCGGACGCTGCTCTCGCGAAGGCGTCGGCGGTCAAGAGGTTTAAGCCTCCACTCGGCAGCGGTGCGACTGCGAGTTCTGAGTGCCAATGGCGCGTCTCCTATCGGGACTGCTCCTCTTAGGGGCCGCCGTCTCCCCGGCGTGTGCCGCCATTGCGGCGTGGTGGACTGAGATCGGCCCCCAAATCATCCTGCAGAACCAGACGACCAGCCAGATCCGCTACAGCGCCTGCAACGTCAACGACCAGCCCAGGTACTCCTACTCGGACAGCAGGTTCTTCTCGCTCTCTCATAGTCCCAAGAACGGCACGCCGCTGGCGGGGGCAGGATGGTGGAATCAGCTGAACACGACGTATGTGAGATGCCGCCCCGCTCAGGGCAACGAGTAGCCCCATGGCTGACATGCCTACCAGAGCGTCGATATTCTACATTGATAACAACAATAATATTGTCAATGCCTTCTTCTACTGCGACATGGCCACCGGCCTGTTTGAACAGACCGGCGAATGGGTTATTGGCGGCGACGTGCCTTCCATCCACACCAACTCCGGCCTGGCTACCGTTCTTCTAGGCGATGAGGCGGGCTACCGTGTCTACTTCCACGACGACGACGGGGCTATCAATGAGCTTGGCTACACCCCAAACGAAAATGCCTGGAGGTATCACGGCGTTATCTCACAGGACATCAACGCCTTGCCAGCACTGGCCGCCGCCTTTAGTGGCTCCAACAACATCACCGTTGTCTCCCCTCGCGACGCACAAAACCTTGGCGCGACGAGGCTGAACCGGGATGACACATGGTACAGAAGTATGACTATGCCGTGTCCTGTATATCTGGGGGATGTGCACTAACGTCTGCCCGCAGCAACCCTGCCGCACCCGCTACAAGGCAATTTCAGTCTCGCCGTCACGAACCGGAGCGACATTGCCATCAATGAGACGGCTGTCGCCAACTTCAGCTTGCCCGCCTGGGATGGCAAAACGAAAGGCATTGGCATCAGCATTGACAGCGCCTACACACGCTACGTGTGGTACATTGGCAGCGATGGTTTTCTCTACTCGGTGGCTGACCAAAACTTCACTTGGGGCCCGCGAGACAACCAATCCAGCGCCTTCTGGCCCAAGGCCGATGAGCCGAACGCTGAGCTCGCCGTTGCCTATGATTTCAAGAGCAGCATGGTGCGCATCTACTACCTTGTGAGGGGGCAGCTTAGCGAGATCAAGTTCCAAGACAGGGTCTGGAAGGCCTGGGCCACAGTCCCAGAACCGACGACACCGGCGATAGTGTCCTCGACACCGAGCGCGACGAGTTCGCCAGATGCTAGCTCGGCCGACGGCGGTCTTGCTCCCGGCGCCAAGGCTGGTATCGGTGTTGGCGTCTCGCTCGGCGCCATCGCCCTGGGCGCTATCATCGCCGTTATCGTTCTTGCGCGGAGGAAGAAGCAACAGGGCTTCGAACAATCACCTTATCCCGAAGAAGGATCCACAACCCTGGGCCCCGACACGCCCTCGCAGTCATACGGATCCCCGGCTCTTGCGCTTGCCTCGGCTGGGCAATACGAGTGGGATGACAAGACCCCCACACCAGTGACGGCCCCTCCCAATGAACCACAGCACATACACCAACTCGACGGCAGAAACGCGCCCACCGAGATGTATGCGCCAGAGCCCATGTATGAGCTGCCTATCCAGCCCTATTCTCATGAACTTCCGGCCGAACCGCCACAGCCGCGGCAATGAGGTCGATACTCTAATCTACGGGAAAGACAGTGGTAAAGTGGGAGGTGGAAGGATTGTATCAGGCGGGAAGCCGCAACTCAATGAAGGAAACTGGAGGAATTTAATATCGAATAAGAGGCCAGAGTAGTCAGACTGCGGGATAAGCGTAACTCCCTCAGCTTCTTTTGGAAAATCATGATCATGCTCATTCGATCTATCGCCTCCGTTGATCACTCTTGACGGCCAGCCGAGATGGACATCTTCTCTCATCTGATTTTGGATAACGTGGTCCACCACCAAGCGGCGCACACCACCAAGCGGCGCACTTTTCCACT